>VXAK01021244.1:0-18946 GCA_013399435.1 Arenaria interpres
TGGCATTCTTCCTCCCCAGATGCCTTTCTGCAAAAGGAAAGGATAGTCTCTGCTGGTAATACACAGGGGCTGTAGTTACTGTTGGTGCCTCATCACCCTTCTCTGCCCTTTTCATTGCTTTAAAAGGACATATAAAGGGAGTGAACTGGTTTGAGGAACCACAGACATCATCTGGAGGTACACTGGGGAGCAGAACAGTGACCCAGAGGCAATTTGGGTTTGGTTTCTGGCTTTCTGACTCTTTTAATCCTTAAGGTGAGGGGAGCGATTAATTTTAATTTATGAGCAATACACAAGGTGTGCTTCAGCTAAGCCTTAATAAGTTGAATGGCCCCCAAACATGTTAATGCACAATTAAGTTTGTCCTGTTGTGTCTCATTGCCCCTTATTTATATGTTTACCCACAGACCCGTACAAGCCGGGTAGCACACATAAAGCACGTGTCTTCCCAGAGCTTAAATTCCCCTTAACTCTGCCCTCCAGAGGTGCCGTGGGAGAGGACAGTGAAGGGAAGGAGTGAGTGAGCGCGTGGAGAGGTGTGTGACACCAACTCGGGGTGACGTCCTGGGGCTGGAGGGTGGTGGCTGACCTGAATCTGGAACGCGCCCCATCCCCGAGCGGGATTTCCTGGGGCTCAGCAGTGTCTCCGCAGGAGAGATGAGCGTGGGGAGCCACTGCTCCAAACCTGCGGCTCCTTAAACTCATTTCCCAAAGAATTTAATAGGGATCGACTCTCCGGAAAGACCCGAGGCATCGTGAGGAGACCCCTGCTGTGCTGTAATTAATCTGGTGGGTGTGTTGCTCCTTGGGCTGTCATTCCCGTTACTTCTCCGGGCCCTCGGTAGCCGCTTGTCCACCGCGCTGTGCTCATCAGCGGTGACAGTCCCAGCCCAGGGGCATTGGCTGTGTCTTAGTCCTTGTGCTTGACGTGGGAATGAAAAAGAGCTGAGGAGCTGTTTGATGTTTCATGTCAGGTGGTGAGGAGCAGGTTGCCTGAATGAGAAATGGCTCGTCCTCGTTTATTTGCGTGTTCTCCTGCCCTCTGCTCATTCCCAGGTCTTTTGTTTCCGTGTCTGGGCTCGCAGTTTCTAACCCCCCAGCCCTCTCCCCGCGGAGAGGTGGACGTTGGGTTGGGATCACAGAATCACAGAATCTTCTAGGTTGGAAGGGACCTTAAAGATCATCTTGTCCAACCGTCAACCTAATTTTGACAAAAATAAACACCCACGCAACAAACAAAAAGCAACACCATCACTAAACCCTATCTCCCAGCACCACATCAACCCGTCTTTTGAACACCTCCGGGGATGGTGCCTCAACCCCCTCCCTGGGCAGCCCATTCCAATGGCTGATCACCCTTTCGGTGAAAAAATTCTTCCTAATATCCAGCCTGAACCTCCCCTGGCGTCACTTGAGGCCATAATCTGGGGGGTTGAGGTGCTGGGGAGGGGGTCGGGAGGAGGGTGAGGACCGTGCTGAGGAAAAGGGGTGCTTTTGACCTTGAGCTTCCTTTCTTGAGCTTTTAGACCTTGAGTTTCCTCCCTGCTTCGTAGCACTTGGGATATTGGGGTACAGACAGCGATGGTGGGATCCAACTCCTGGTCCTCGCTACTTGACAGAGGTGTCTCCCCTCTCTGTGTTGCCTCCTGTGTTTGACTTTCACTGCGGCAAAGCCATCAGCCCACAATTTGGGTTGATTTCTGGTCATTTTACCGATCCAATGAGATCACACATGGGTGGAGGAGCAGCAGCTGGGGTGGGAGCGACCGGGCAGCGGGAAAGGCTGGAGCTGCTTAAACCACCTTTTCCCCCAGTATAATTTTAACCCAGGACGATACTGGAGGCTGCTGGTGGGTACTGGTGCCAGCATCCCCATGCACACCAGCACAAAGCCCACTCGCACAGACGTGGCTCCTGGGCGAGGGGGCCTGGAGGTGACACTTGAGCTGCCGGGGGAAATCACCGTCAAGAAGAACCGCTCGTCTCAATGAGTTTACATCCCAAGGGTGTGGATATGAGCACATTAACCCGTGACCAGTCCAGCTGGCTTCCTGGCACACGTATCCCTGGGTGGATGAGGGGTAATTTTCTTCCCCCCTCTCTGTGCAATCTTTTTTTTTCAGGTTGATTCCTCAAGCTTTGCTGCTTCATATATCCGTAGCCTGAGGCAGGAGAGCGGGGGAGATGCAATTAGAGGAAGTGGAATGCAACAGTGGATCTGAGCGTGGCGGGTTTCTCTGTTGCTGTTAAAGGATGTAATCGTGGTGCTTGGGGTGGTTTTTCTTCACGTAGCTTGGGTTTTTTAAAACCTCCCTTTCGAAAATCCTTTTCACCGTGTGTGGCTCTGCCTGAATTTACATCAGCTCAGGTGAAGGGGTGATAAACGGGCAGGGAGTAGGAGAAAAACGGCCAGGGTCTGGGAGGTTGGGAACCCCTTGTTGGGCTTTCAAAGGACATCTATTGTGCAGCTGCGTCTGAAGGTTATTGCTGGTAACACACATTTGCCAGAGGCCCTTCTTCCAAATAGCCTGATGTAGCAGCTCTGGGATTGGTTTGATGTTGGTGGTGTTTTTTTCTTTAATTTGTTTCATTTGTTTTGCAAAATGACCTGCAGGAGAAAAAAAAAAAAAAAAAGAAGGCAAGATTAAAGCTGTCTGCACGTTGCTGTAATATGATGTGTTTAAAAACAACAACAACAAAAAAGAGGGAATATTTCAGTGCATGATGTTCAAATCCTCCCCCACTGTTGTTGTTTCTCCTCGGAGATGCTGTCTGGGTGACGATGCTTCATTAGGGTGATGAGATGGGAGTGATGGGTAGTTTGAGTGGCTGAGGAGGGGTGGAAATGCCTGTCCAGCTATTCACCAGCTCCCTGCTTTGTGTTCGTTTTGCTTCTCACAGATTTCACTTCGGGGATTAACAAATACTTGCAAGAAAAGATCTTTGTGTCAGCTTAATTGCATGTACAGTCTCATGCGCGCACTCTGCAGTTAGAAGCAAGCGGTGCCTATACACATGCCTTTTCCCTGGGTTATCTGGTGTTTTCCTATGGGATCAGGGGAAGGGAAGGCTTGAGATTTGGAGACAATGTTTTAATTGAAAAAATAATAAATCAAAAGCTTTGAATCTAAAGCTTCTTGCCACCCCTTCCCCCATCATGAGCAAGCCAAAAAAGGTCAGAAACCTGATTATGTTTCACGGTCGCATGAAAACATAAATTAACCCTGCGCTTCTCTCTCTCTCTCTCTCCCGCAGCAATGCACGGCTGTTTTGACGTTGTGGAGCTGCTCCTGGAGCGGTAAGAAACCTTCCTCCCGGCACTGCCTCTGCCTCCTCGCTCTCCCCCACCTCCCCATCTCCACCGTGGGGACACAAAGGGTGTTCATGGTGTTCAGGAAGCCCAGCTGCCCTGCATGCCATCCCCACGCCATCTCCCTTTCCTCCGGGTTTTTCACAGCAGGTTAAGGACCCTTTGAGACAAGGACGGGCTCCGATGGGCTCTGACTTCACTATGACATCAGCCCCGTTTATATAACTCTGGCTCTTCTCCTCTGCTGATTCATTCCCGTTGCCTCTGATGTGTCCGAGCCCGTATGATAATAACAAAAAACAGTTTTCTGATGGCTCGGTTCTGGCTGCAGCCCTTCCAGGCTGGACTCGGCTTCCAGGCTTTATTTTTCAAGGCTGAGGCTCCCGGGAGGCTGCTGTGAAGTGGCTTTAAATCAGCCTCTGCCCAGTCATCCTGACCCTGTTACCTTCCAAACCAGCACTGCCTCCTGCCAGAGCTGGAGCAGCTTTCCCCAGGCATCGTAGCCGCTGATAGCCACGGCTCCCGTTAGCCGATTCGTCCCAGCCTCGTTAATTCCTGTCCACACTTGGCCCAGCATAAACGTAACCCTGTGATTCGAGCCAGGCTTTCAATTTTAATTCAGTCTTCTCTCCTTTCAACGGAGCTTTGACCCGAGCGAGACCTGTGGGCTTTGATTTTGTACGTGGCGTTGTTACGTGAGGATATGGTTTTCCCCTCTGTCAGTGCAAGGCCTGTGCACTCCTTCCCTCTTCCAGACATCCTCTGTTCGAAGGGAAAGGGAAATAAATATAAATGATAGATGAAGCCTTGGCTTTTGTGCAGCTGAGCAAGCTGCACCCGCTGAGTACCAGATTTCTGACCCAAAAAAGCCCGGCAGACCGTACTAGAGGGCATAAAGCACTGAGACAGATTTATGCATGGTCTACGGACAGGATTTATACGTGCCCTTTCTGATCCCATCTGCTGATAGTCTCCTGTCCCACCAAAGCAAAGCAACTGGTGCAGTAAGGATTTTAGAGCTGCTGGCAACTCTGTCCTGGCTTTTGTCTTCCCTCCCAGGTGCCGGTACGAAGCTGACAGCAGAGACAAATGTGGAGTTACTCCCTTTATGGATGCCATTCAGAATGGGCACGTCAACATCGCCCGCCTGCTCCTGGAAAAACATCAGGTAGGTGCCAAAAATCTCACCTCTCTCCTCCAGAACCTGACCTAGGACCGCCAGGACAAGCAATCCACGCCTTCACCGCAACCAAATTGTGAAGAAACGAATTCCCAAATTGTAAAGGAGCAAACTGCAAAAGAAGGCAGATTCCCCTTGGAGATGAGCAAGGTTTTGCTGGGTAGGGCCACCAGGACTCAGCTCACGGGGAAGATGCTGCCCAGAGAAGCTGTGGCTGCCTCATCCCTGGAGGGGTTCAAGGCCAGGCTGGATGGGGCTTGGAGCAACCTGGTCTGGTGGGAGGTGTCCCTGCCCAGGGAAGGAGGTTGGAACTGGATGATCTTTAAGGTCCCTTCCAACCCAAACCATTCTATGATTTTAACACACACAAAGCCAAGACCCACGCTCGGGAGTGCTGGGGTTCAGCGTGAATAACAGGGAAGGCATCTGGCTGCTTCTGCAGGAGCTCATCTCTGGCCTCCCCCTCTTGGGGCAGCTGCTGCTCCTGTGTTGTCTCCCAGTAATCTCCAATTTCCTCCAACATACAAGGCGTAACCGGGATGTCATTAGAGCCAATTGTGCCTAGTAAGGACCAGACCACTGCATTATTTATTGACTGCTCAGTTGATGTGAGATGGTTTCAGCCCACCTAATGGCTGATTCTCACGGAGGTGGGGTTGTGCCTCCATTCTCACCTCCTTTGCCCTCACTTGGCCTCTCCCCTGCACCAGCTCTGGTGTTCCTTGGTCACTGTGCCGAACTGGTGCAGCTCACTGGCCTGGCAGAGAGCTGGCATGGCAAAACCAGTGAATCTGTGCCACGCTGGCAGGTTGAATTGGCCAGCTGAGCCCCCAGCTGGCACGGAGTGGGCCATGGAACGTGGTACCACACTTTTTAAGATCACAAGTTTTGGACTTAACTCATCTCTAACACCCAGCAGAGGTGGTTTGATGCCCAGGTTGTGTTTGAGTGCATAGGTAGTTGTTGACTTCAGGAGACATTCACGTGCTTGTCTTCACTCATCTGGCCCTTTCAGGGTAAAACATTTGTGAGGTTCGCTTAGGTTTTTAGTCCCACATTTCAGGCAACGGAGATGGAATAGCTGATTTAATTTCTTCCTTGTGGTGCCCTGGCTTACTGCCATGAAGCAGCTCTGGAAACGCTAATGGCAGCGTTGCTACCTTCTAGGTTTTCTAAAACCATGAGTCAGGCCCGCTAGACTTCAAGAGGCTGGATTATAGCCTTTAAGATGAAGGCAGCGTGTGTTACTTCCGTTACCCTTCTTGATTTTGCTTCTTTGCGGTTCACGTTCAGAGACTCACAGGAGAGATCTCATGAGGTCATCCACCCATCTCCCTCCCTCTACCTGCACCAAGGTTGGAGATGGGTTGTTTCTCGCTGCTTTAAGGAGTTGCAACCCATCATATGTGCTTCAGCTGAAGAGAGAGGGAGCTTGGTTCTTCTTCTTTGTCACTTCTTTTGCTTCTCACTCAGAAAGCTCAGCAAAAACCTGGCGCTGGTCTTCAAATCATGGTGTTACCAACTGGAGCTGTCCTGCTGGTGACAACCGACATGTTCATTGCTGTCATCATGGCAGGCAGACATGATTCTGCTTGGGCAGAATCATCCTTGAAGGGTTAGCCAGGTTTTTCATTGCTTTCCCTTTCCCTCCTACCCCATTGCAGGCCTGTCCTTCAGCTGAGGATGCGCTGGGCGCTCAACCTCTCCATCGAGCAGCCGTCACGGCCCAGGATGAAGCCATCCGGTTCCTCGTCTCTGAGCTGGGTGTTGATGTCAACGAGAGAGCAACAGCCCTGCGGCTCACAGCGCTGCACTACGCAGCCAAGGTTGGTCCCTGTTCCCAAGCTCCCCCTACAAAGTCTTTGCTAGTGTCTGTGCTACAGGCAGGCATCTAAAACTGGCCCGAGTTAGGTGGAAGTGTTGATCTGCCTGAGGGCAGGAAGGCTCTACAGAGGGATCTGGAAGGCTGAATCGCTGGGCCCAGGCATACAGTCTGAGGTTCACCAAGGCCAAGTTCCAGCTCCTGCACTGGGGTCACAACAACCCCATAGAATCATAGAATTGTCTAGGTTGGAAGGGACCTCAAATATCATCTAGTCCAACCATCAACTAACTCTGACAAAACAATAAATAAGAAATAAGGAATAAAAAAAAATCACTAAACCATATTCTTGAGGACCATATCAACCCATCTTTTGAACACCTGCAGGAACCCTCCAGGCTGGGGGCAGAGTGGCTGAAGCTGCCCAGTGGAAAAACACCTGGGGGTGTTGATCAACAGGTGGCTGAGTATGAGCCAGCAGTGTGCCCAGGTGGCCAAGAAGGCCACCAGCATCCTGGCCTGTATCAGGAACAACGTGGTGAGCAGGACTCGGGAGGTGATTGTCCCCCTGTAATTGGCAGTGGTGAGGCCTCACTTNCAGGGGAGGTTTAAATTATTGAAAGAGTTATCAAGCCTTGGAAGAGGCTGCCCAGGGCAGTGGTGGAGTCACCATCCCTGGCGGTATTTAAAAGCCAGGCAGACGTGGTGCTGAGGGACATGGGTTAGTGATGGGTTTTGTCAGTGTTGGGTTGATGGTTGGACTCGATGATCTGAAAGGTCCCTTCCAACCCAGACAATTGTATGGTTCTATGATGGAGGATTTACAGTCCTACCTCATCCTCTGTCACTCTCTATCTGCTCCTGACCGGTCCCATACCCTGTTTAATGGGTTTTAGACCCTCATTAGGTGTGCCCAGCTGTCTGCAGAGCGGTGGTGGGTATGAGTTGCCCTGTTCACCACCCTCCTGCCCACGCTGCTGACTGCGCTGGGGGATAGTAAACCCTCCTGCCTGGCGTGTGGCTGAGTGGGATCGTGCAGGAGCAGAGGTGAGTGACAAGAGGACACAGCTCCTTTGCCGTGCATCCAGTTGTCCATGCTCTGGTTAGGGCTTGACCCACACCTCTGATGAGTGTTATTCTTCCAGTCCTTGGAGACCAAAGGGCAATACCTGAAGGGAGTCCACCCTGCTAGTTATTTGGAGCTGTTGGTACCAACAGTTCATGAGCCGTGACAGTTCTTCACCAGCGTCTTCTCAGTCACCTGGCAGAAGAGATGTGGATGAAATGCTGCTCAGATTTCTGTCTGTCTTTCTTCAGCCCTGGTGGTTTGGGTCCCAGCGGGTCAGTAACCAGTCTCCCTGTCAACAGAGGATGGCCGATGGGCTGGGAAACAGCAACTGTTTGTCCCAGTAGGCTGGATTCTGGCCTGCCCGTTGCCAGATGTGAGAGAGGAGAGGTGGAAAAGCGGAGGGAGCTCCCGGATGCTTATCTGTGTCCTTCACACGGGAGCTGTTTTGAATTCCAAGCAGCGAGAGTCGTTTGAACTTTCTCCTCCTCCCACCTCACGCCTGTGGGGGAAGCGGGGCCTGGTGGGCTGTGGGTCTTGAGACACCCCCTGGGAACGCAGAGCAGATCCCAAAAGTGTCACCGCTGGCCGGGATCCCTCCTGGGACCCTGCTGCCTCCCTTCTGCTTGGTGCTGTCCCACCGCGGTGTGCAACGTGCCGGCAGCAAGGGAAGGTCCCTGCTCAGATCCCTGCGTGTTAAACCTCATGAGCTTTAACATGCAGCACTCAGAGCCTGGTCTAGACTTGTAGCGGGAACGAAGCGGCGTCCCAGCGCCCCGCTCCTACAAAAGCATCAATGACACTTACTGGGAGTGCTGGCAACAGTATTCTCCTCCAGCAGGACCCAGCCGTGGCATTTGCCGGCTCCCACAAAGGAGGCCTTTCTCCCAGCTCCCCTTCCTCATGCTCTGAGAAACCATGTTGAAAGCCCTTTTGGTTGCCAAGGGTACGTTTAACAGCAAGGCTATTGGGGAATATAATGTGCCTTGGAGAAGATCCCAGCTCTGTCTTGGCGAGCGGCTGATTGGGGAGCGATTTGATGGGTCCCTCTTCCTTCCCGAGGCTCAGTGTCACTTTATATTTACAGCATCATTTGTTTGGCTGGTGGGTTGTTTTTGTTGTTTTTTGGGTTTTGTGCTGTTTTTTTTTTTTTCTTCTTTTCTTATTACTTTGCATTTATAAATACATGGAAATCAAATTACGCTTTCAACCCAATTTGCTGCCAAGGCTGTGGCAGCTCAAGTGGTTCCTGTCTCTGCTGCTGAGAAGGGGGTATGGAAGCAGCAGGGAAACGGGAGCCTTGAACTGGGGGGCAAGATGCTACTGAGTGGCACCACGATGGGGGAAAGGAGTGGGTGGTGGCGACAAAAATAAGAGCCCTTCGTCCTCGTGCCACACGACAAAGCCTAATGCGTTGCCTTGAAGACGTGATTACAGAATCATGTCTGTTATTGAGGGGGAGAGGATTTATTTACGGGGAAGCTTGTGCGGAGAGGAGGGCTGTGGGGGCCGTGGTGCATTTTTTCCTCTGTGGTGTTTAAAATTGGCTACCGGCAGAGGAAGGACAGAGGACGCTGTGGGTTGCGGCGCTGCGTTAAGCCTGCATCTTCTCGCAGGGCATTACAAATACCCGAGTAATCCTTTAGGAAATGCTGGTGCCTGAGGGTACCACAGGCGCAACAGCCCGCATCAGCAACAGGTTGTGCTCCTCTGAGCTGAAATACAGCTCGGGGAGAGCAGCTCTAAATCCCGGTGGTACTGGAGGTGAATTTACAGGGTAGGAAGACGCGGGGCCTTTTGCTGACATTGAGTCCTTTGAATTAGCAGCCGGCTGCCAATTATGAAAGGTAAGGCAGGGATCCTACAGCTCTGTGGCCAGCTGAAGTTAAAAGCAATTTAATTGAGTTACTTGATTGGAGGCGAGGACTGGAGAGGCAAAGGCAAGATGGGTTGACAAATTAGTGTGCTGATCTGCTATTAAGAAGCATCTTTAGGTTGTGTCACCCAGTTGTCAGAGGTCGTTTGGGTCTTAGCTCCTCTGCAGCAGCTGGCAAAGGCGAGGAGACTTTGTGCTGGGAGACAATCCTCTGAATTCCTCACACTTCGAGGTCTCTGCTGTGCAAGGTGGATGTGTTGACCACAATCGGGAAGATCATGTAGGATCTATTGTTCTCTAAAAGAAGAGAAAAGAAGACTCTGGGAAGACCTTATAGCAGCCTTCTAGCTTCATCTCCTCCATCAGGCTGATGTTGGACCTGTTGGAGCAAGTCCAGAGGAGGCCACAGAGATGGTCCAAGGGCTGGAGCTCCTCTGCTGTGGGGACAGGCTGAGAAAGTTGGGGGGGTTCAGCCTGGAGAAGAGAAGGCTCCAGGGAGACCTTGGAGCCCCTTCCAGTCCCTCAAGCGGCTCCAGGAGAGATGGGGAGGGACTCTTGATGAGGGAGGGGAGCCCTAGGAGGAGGGGGAAGGGTTTGACCCTGAAAGAGGGGAGATGGAGCTGACATGTGGGGAAGAACTTGTTTGCTGTGAGGGTGGTGAGAGCCTGGCCCAGGTTGGCCAGAGAAGCTGTGGCTGCCCCATCCCTGGAGGGGTTCAAGGCCAGGTTGGAGGGGGCTTGGAGCAACCTGGTCTGGTGGGAGGTGTCCCTGCCCAGGGCAGGGGGGTTGGAACTGGATGATCTTTAAGGTCTCTTCCAACCCAAACCATTCTATGATTTTAAAAGCAGATCCATCAGCCTGGATCTGGACTGGGTTGTGTGTCTATCACACTTGCCCTGCCGAGGCACCACTCTCAGTCCTTTGGCTGTACCACCCCCCCGCCCAGAGACAGCTCGGTGCTTCAGTGTGATTTTTAGACACTGTTGGTCTTAATTGAACGCTTCTGATTTTAAAACATTGTGTTAAATGTTTGCAGAGAGAATTCTGCTCCCGGGATGCCTCTCGCTGCCTTTTTGGCCTCTGGGTTGAAATTGGTGCCAGGGCCATGCGAGGCATGCAGACACGCTGACCGGGTGCGTGAGCAGACACGCTGACCGAGGGCCAAGCTCTGGCTCTTCTCTCATGGGCTGCCAGCAGGAGGGCCGGAGAAGGTGCCCGGTGACATCTCTCTGGCCAATTCCCATGGGCTAAGGGCAGCACATCTGCTGTACCTGGGAAACCCTGGGCTAACAGACCCCATCTGCACGGCCACAGGCAGCCAACCCTGATTTCCAGACACTGGAAGGTCCTCAGGATCCTGAAGCAGCTTCTGGTAGCCCCAGATTTGACCATGGCAGAGTCGACCTGTGTCTGTGGCCTTCCAGGTGCCACAAAACTATGTCCAGTTTTGGGCCCCTTACCACAAAAAAGGCATTGAGGTGCTGGAGTGTGTCCAGAGAAGGACAACGGAGCTGGTGAGGGGTCTGGAGCACAAGGAGAAAGGTGTGGAGAACTTCTGAGGGAGCTGGGGGTGTTCAGCCTGGAGAAGAGGAGGCTGAGGGGAGACCTTCTCGCTCTCTCCAACTCCCTGAAAGGAGGGTGTAGCCAGGGGGGGTCGGTCTCTTCTGCCAAGGACCAGGCACTAGGGCAAGAGGAAATGGCCTCAAGTTGCACCAGGAGAAGTTTAGATTGAATATTAGGAAAAAATTTTATGCTGAAAGCATTACCAAGCCTTGGCAGAGGCTGCCCAGGGCAGTGGTGGAGGCACCATCCCTGGAGGGATTTCAAAGCCGGGCAGACATGGTGTTGAGGGACACGGGTTAGTGATGGGTTTTGTCAGTGTTGGGTTGATGGTTGGACTCGATCATCTGAAAGGTCCCTTCCAACCTGGACAATTCTATGATTCCATGTTTCTATATGCAGTTGGGGACAGATCGCTTCCGGCCTCCTTCCTTCTTCCTTTCTCCTGTCGTATTTCTGCTAAACGCAAAGGTGAGGAATTGCGCGGAGCTGCTTCTGAGTCCCACCTGCCTGTGCTCGCCCCTGCAGGAAGGACACGGGCGCACCATCCAGACCCTGCTGTCCCTCGGCGCTGACATCCACGCGAAGGATGGGAAGAGCCGTTCCGGTAAGGCCCGCCGAGCTGTTTCTTCACCTTCCTTCTGACAGCGAGAGCGCGCTTTAGTAACAGGAGCCCAACCTCCCAAGCAGCCCGCGCTGCGTCTGCTCAGCGGAGCGTGCAGAGGGGCTGCCAGATGCACGTATATAAACGGCTCTTGGAGCAGAGCGACGTGTAGGGGTGGGTTTTGGGGTTTTTTTTTTTTGCAGCTTTCATTCAGTGGCTCTCCTCCTGCCGGACTTTCTGATGTCTAATGGCGTGGTTGAGCCTGCACTGGGGCTTTTCTCCCAGGGGAAGAGCAGAAATGCTAATTGGTGTTTCTCTTTTACCCGGCTGCTTGTTTTGCATGCAACTTTCAGGAGCTTAGTATCTCTGATACCGCTGCCTCGCCATCAAATTTGTTTGAAATTAGCCAGTTTGAAATGTTTAGGGTGGGCAGACAAATACAATGATTGCACAAGCTCTTAAGCCTCAATTCTTTAGCAAAGTGCCTAAGAATGGCTTATAAGCAAATAACAGAGAGCTCGAACGTAAATATAGTTGCTATAGTAATGCCAGTGAGTTGGCATTCCCAGCGTGAGAGCGTGAGGCGTCTCTTGCATCAGCGTCTCTCTCACACACACAAAACAAGAATATATAAATGATTTCAGCCATTGCCAAAATTGGCAACTTTACCCAGCCTTCAGGTTTGCTTAATAACACGCTTCAGCGGTGAGCGTGAACAGCCTTGTGTCTCTCTCCGTCTCTCCCTCCACCCCCTCGGTGAGTAATTTCGAGCTCGTGGGACCCTGGGGTGTTTGTGGTGGCTCCTCGTGCCCGTCGGCTGCCCCCTTCCACGGCACGTTTTGCTGCGTTAATGTCGGCGCCTCCTGGGGTGCTTCTCACCAGAAGAATCCTGCTTCTGCGTCCAGGGTAGTTTCAAACCCCCTCTCACCCCCCTGTACTGGGCACTGGTGAGGCCTCACCTTGAGGGCTGTGTCCAGTTTTGGGCCTCTTCCCACAAAAAAGACATTGAGGTGCTGGAGCAGGTCCGAAGAAGGGCAACGAAGCTGGTGAGGGGTCTGGAGAGTAAGTCTTATGAGGAGAGGCTGAGGGAGCTGGGGTTGTTCAGTCTGGAGAAGAGGAGGNGTTTCTTACTTATTTTTTGTCAGGGTTAGGTTGATGGTTGGACTAGATGATCTTTAGGGTCCCTTCCAACCTAGACGATTCTATGATTCTATGATTCTTGCACATCACGATTAAATCCACCCCAAACTCAGAGCAGTAAGAAGCCTTGGAGGCCTTTTGCTCTGCCCGCTCTGTCCCACAGCTTCCCTGCTCCTGCCCTGGGCACCTTCTGCCCATGACTCGGCCAGAATGAACCAACTTTGGCTTAAATACTCCCAATTTGTGTGCAAACCTGGTTAGCTTTGGTTAGTAGCGCTTGATGGATTGGAGGGACTAGTAATCTGTGAGGGGGGGAATGGGGGTAATAGCTGGGGTAAGGCAGGCTGATAGCTTTTCTACCAGCGTGGCTGGGTGTGGAAGAGGACGTGTCCCCTGCTTGAGCGGGTTTAGTCATCCCATTGCTGCTGTAGAAATGCACGGCCGGGGCAGCTGAGCCCTCCTGGGCCATCACACGGCTGCCTGGAACCATAGAATCACGGAGTTGTCCAGGTTGGAAGGGACCTTTCAGATCATTGAGTCCAACCATGAACCCAGCACTGACAAATCCGTCACTAACCCATGTCCCTCAGCACCACGTCTGCCCGGCTTTTAAATCCCTCCAGGGATGGTGACCCCACCACTGCCCTGGGCAGCCTCTTCCAAGGCTTGATAACTCTTTCAATATAAAAATTTTCCCCAATCTCCATCCTAAACCTCCCCTGGGGCAACTTGAGGCCGTTTCCTCTTGTCCCATTGCCTGTTCCTTGGGAGAAGAGACCGACCCCCCCCTGGCTACACCCTCCTTTCAGGGAGTTGGAGAGAGCGAGAAGGTCTCCCCTCAGCCTCCTTTTCTCCAGGCTGAACACCCCCAGCTCCCTCAGCCGCTCCTCATAAGACTTGTGCTCCAGACCCCTCACCAGCTCCATTGCCCTTCTCTGGACACGCTCCAGCCCCTCAATGTCTTTCCTGTCATGACGGGCCCAAAACTGGACACAGCACACGGAGCTTGGCTGCGTGTTGCAACTGGGAAAAGTCATCTTTCACCCTCGATATGTTCCCTCCGCTGACTCAGTTTCTTTCCCTGGGAATCCAGGGATTCCCTTCGCATCCAAAGTGGGCTGAGGCTGAACCCATCAGGCCATCTCAGCTTCTGTCTCCGTGTCGTGTCTCCCCCACAGCCCTGCACGCAGCCTGCGCTGGGCAGCAGGCAGACGCCGCACGGATCCTGCTCCGCGCCGGACTGCGGGACGCCCCGGATGGCACGGGCACGCTGGCACAGCAGCTCGCGAGGAAGCCAGATGTCATCCAGGTTTTCCAGGAAACACATGTCGGCACGTGAGATGGAATGGGGAAGAGAGAAACCGGTTTCATTTCAGCGTGGTACGTTCATTATCGCTTCACAACTCTTCAGATTTAGGCAAACGTGTTAAAAATGATGGGGTTTTTGCCCAAAGATTTTTGCAGATTAACCAAGCTTGAAACTCGGGAAGTATATTTAGGAGAAAACATATTTTAAATAAGATTATGTCAAAAAGATAATGGACATGAAAAGCATGGTTTAAATAGGATTACCTCAAAAAGATAGTGGATATGATGGATCTGGGCTATCACACTCCTGTACTGATCCCATTGTTGTAAATTCATGACTGCTCTTCTTTCGCTTCCAAATTTCAGGGCTGAACTTCACCTCTTCTTGTGCAGCGCTCAGAACGTCCGAACTGGCTGAGGCCACAGCTCCCTGAAGTCTAACCATCCAAGGAAGGTGTCCCATGGACCTTCTAGATGACCTCTGGCGACCTACAGGGCTTGAACTGACTGGAGCCTGCCTGGTTCTTGCTGGGATTGTTTCCATCCAGTGGCATCCTGAAGGAGAAGATACACCTGGATTGTTGATTTTTATAGCCCTTGATAGACCCACTCTCCACGAATCTCTTAAGTTGCTTTAGGTGGCCACCTCTTTTGGTAGCTCCTGAGAGACGCCAAGTGTGGTGCAGCGTGAGCAAGCCCTCGGTGACTCTTCCTTCATCACATTCGAGCTGCAGAAGACAAGTGCAGGGAGTCCTCAAGCTGCATCAACCTCTTCCCATCCTTTCTGTGACCCCAGCCTGATCCCAAAGCCTGCTGAAATCAATCCCGAGACCTCAACCTTGCTGTGACATCTAGGGTCTTTGGATCAGACTGAAAAAAGAGGTATTTGTTATTCCGGACCGTCTTCCTTGGCATTTCTCACCACCAATGAACTTTAAACAACAAAAAAAATAAATAAATCCTGCTCTTTGAAGTGTGTAGAGAAATGGCTTAATATTTAATGTAGCCAGTAAGTCTCTAACAGCCTGGAATATCCATAAAGGTAAGAGCTCCTGGAGCTGTTTGGTTCATTTGTATCCGTCTGGAATTATGAATTTGGTTTTCCCCGGCACGCCCCTGACCACGCGTAACGTCAAGACGTAAAAAACCAACAGGATTCTGCTGGTTTTGGCGATAGCAGCTGATAAAAATCAGGCCTTTAACCGTGTGAGCGAGGCAGGTTTTGCTCTGTCACGGTCACGTCACGGTCCGACGCAGGACCCACGTGCTTCTGGGTGGGTTTGAGAGGATGCTGAGCTCTGTTTGGGTGGGAAAATCCCACCCCGCGGTGGAGCGGAATTTCCTGTGACGATCCTAAAGCCAGGGGCCATGACAGTGCCACACTCCTCTCGAGTTAAACAGCCTTTACAGCAGGGTTAGGGCTTATTTGGGGGGTTATTTAGGGATTTTTTTTGCGAGTGCGCTGCCTCTCTTCATGCATAATTTGGGGGGCTGCGAAAGGGAGCTGATAGCTTCTAGGAGGGGGAGAAAAGGGGCTCGGTAGCATCTTAAGACTCTTCCAAACATGCCTCCAAAGACCTGGTTTTTTTGCCAGTCTTCCCCTGTCTTGTTTTCTCCATCTGTGGAGGCAATTATTCCCCACCAGGGAGGGAAAAGGAATTAATGCTGGAAGGCGCTAACGGTTCAGGGTGATGGGAGTTGTACCAGCCCCCGGGGCGGGCGAGGAAGTGGCTTTATTCCTCTAAAAATCCTGAATCCTTCCGTAAATCCGGCCCTGGCCTCCATATAGCAAACAGCAATTCCACAACCCGCTAAATGCAAAGGGCTGCTTTATGATTTTTCACGTTTTCCCCCTTTTTGTGATTTTAGCAAACGGTGAAATAGCTGTTTCCTCCTCATACCCCTGCTAACGAGCTCGGGTTGTGTGTGAGCCTAAGCTTTTCCCAGGAAGCGAGTGAGAATGTTTTCACATCTCTGTCTCCAGCTCTCCTGGCCGTGGCAAACACCTTGAAAACCTAAAAGGGAACGTGCGTTATTTTTAAGGTGCTTTTATGATTTCCAAAGGCTTCTGGACAGTAGCACAAGGGCCCGTCCGCCCGGGTCGGGAAGGGCAGGCGTTGTGCTCCCGTCCAAAAGCGAGACGTAATGGCAGGGCTCCAGCACTGTCTTTTATTTATCCTTCTTTTTAAATCTGCCCCTCAGGCAATCAAACGATGCAGAGGAACAAGCCGGCTGTTGTTATCGCAGATGATCAGGTACAAAAGGACGTCGAGAAAGGAACGTGCCGGCAAAATTACGCCGGGGAAGAGCCCTGGGTGTCATTCGGGCTGGTTTTTGCTGTCACTGAATTTCCTCAAGGTAGGAGCGAGGGGTCAAGACACCTTTGCGTCCGCAGGATCGTGCTGCAAAATGCTTGGGAAGAGCTCGGCAGCGCTCGACTGCGTGTGTGCGAACCCCCCTGTGTCACCTTCCCGGCAGACGTCTCCTCACGTGGAGAGCTGGTGCTGGCGCCTGGTCGCCCTGGGGAGGAAGCCCAGGAGCTGGGCTTGGTGCCACACGGCGCTGAAGGCGGCTTGGAGAGGAGCCTGGCAGCTGGCGCACGGCTTCGGCGCTGTCCTGTTAACACCACCTCTTCCACTCATCACCTCTTCCACCCTCTGCTTGCTGGTGGCCCTACAGACACTCCTGGTTGGGCAGGCACGGAGGAGAAGACCTACTACCTTCATCTTGTAGGCTGAGATACAGTCAGGGTGAGAAGAAGCGTCTAGAAATAGGTAGGAAATAACGTTGCGATGCTGTCAGAGCTCGTTGGGAGACCTTACAGGAAGGGAGGGTGTTTTGGTTTTAAATAAAATTGGTTTTGTTCTGGTGTTCAAACTCACAAACACCAGGACATGCTTGCCCAGGTGGTCTAGCCAGGACTTGGCTGAGGACTTCAGCTATTGCATCCTTATCGCATCTCACGGGCTTTCTGTAGGCTGGTGACCATCTATCAGTTTTGGATATGCCCTTTTGTACTTCTTGGGTTGACAACTTTCACTCCATCTTGTCCCCATACTCTGTGAGTGACAGGTATTCACTCTTTGGCTGTTGTCTCTCAACGCTGGTGTCCAACTAGCTGCTGGTAGACACGAGCCAAGAGCTTGAGGACCTGCTGACCATGGTGCATCACCACCAGCTGTTTCACTGTCTCTCCTCCTGTCTTCTGCTGCTTCCACAGCCAGACCTTCCTGCTCATCCTCCATCTTGGCCAGTCTTGATATTCCTATGGTGGGTACGTCCATATGGACGTCGCTCCAGTCCTCCAAGCCAACCTGCAGCTGCCAACAAGGCTGTTTGTCCCATCGCAAGCTGGTTGTGTGTTGCTGAGTTGTCCATCAGAGATTCATGGTGGTGGCTCATGCAGATAGACAGTTGTCTGATGCTCACAGATGGTGAAGAGGAGGTAGAAACCCTGTGCCTGCTGCTTGGCCACCAGGAACAAGTGTCCCCGAAGGGTCCAATGCTGCCACCCACTCGCGGGTGTTTCTGTCCATCACCTGGTGCAGATTTGTCCCCTGTTCCTGGACAATTAATGTCCCTGCCCGGCTTGCTGCCGGCGTTGCTGTCTCCTCAGGTGCTCTCCCACCGCTCCGCACCACCGAGCCTTCACCAACACCCTGTAAACGAAGACTTTAATTACTTTTTTTCTTACCTGGGTTTGAACAAGCTTGGTGCAAGATGTGGAGCCTAGACGTGCCCGTATGAAGCAGGGAACATACGGTCCACCTCCAGGGATGGGGCAGCCACAGCTTCTCTGGGCAACCAGGGCCAGGCTCTCACCACCCTCAAAGTAAAACGTTTCTTCTCCAGATCTCATNCCCCTCCCAGCAGAGGGGCTCCAGCCCTCCCAGCATCTCTGGGGCTTCCTCTGGCCCCGCTCCAACAGGTCCATGTCCTTCTGATGTTGGTGGCCCCAGAGCTGGAGGCAGCACTTGGGGGGAGTCTCCCCAGAGCGGAGCAGAGGGGCAGAATCCCCCCCCTCGCCCTGCTGGCCACGCTGCTGGGGATGCAGCCCAGGATGAGGGGGGCTTTCTGGGCTGCCAGCGCACGTTGGTGGCTCACGTTGAGCTTCTCATCCACCAACACCCCCAAGTCCTTCTCCTCAGGGCTGCTCTCCAGCCATTCTGGATTTTAGGAGCATGACGGAGCTTTGCCGGGTTCTCCATCACCCCCGCCATGGTTGCCCTCCACCTTGTACGTCCTGACGGAGACGGGGGGGACGCAGCCCTGTGATCAAATTAAGATGTCTTAACCCCGCGGGTGTCTAATCCACCCCGGTGGCCCCGAGCCGCCTAAGCAGCTTTGCCGCTGCGTACGTGCTCCTCTTCCTCGGGATGCAGATCCACGGGGCCTTAAAAACCAGCCGGGAAATTCCTCCCTCGCTTCAAGGAAAAGGGTGGGCGGCGGAGACTGGGTAGCGGCGAGGTTTAAAATTAAAAAACAAAAACCTTCTTAAATGCGTTAAAAAAAGCTCAAATCGCCTCAAAAAGGCGCCGGCTCTGCGGCAGCGCCGTGGTTTGGCCGCGGGGGCTCACTGCCCCCGGCGCCATCCCCAAGGAGAGCAAAAAAACCCCTCTTTTTCTTCGCGTGTTTTGGGGTGAAAAAGGGGGAAATGGCAGAAGTGCCGCCTTTGAGAAGTGAAAGCTGCGTCTGGGAAGTAGAAACGACACCGTGATGGGCCTCGTTTGCCGCGCTAATTAACGAAGTGCTGCCCTTCAAAGTGGGAAAGCGCTTTTTGGGGCGGGGGGGTGGTGCCTGGGTCCTCCTGCCTGGGTACCACGCGGGGCACCCGTGGGTGCTCTGCCTCCCACCCCGTGCCACCCCGGCGTCCCTTGCACGTGGTTGCACGAGCACTTCGCACACGTGTGTGCCCGTTGCACGGGGATGCAAGTTCCCTTTACACGCCCACGCAGGCTTTGCACACCCGTGTGGGCTTGGGGAGGGGGCATGGGTGTCCTGAGGGGACACTGTGGCCAGGGGGGACATGGATGCCACAGGGGAACGCTGTGGCCGGGAGTAGCATGGGGAGGGGAAGTGG
>VXAK01021245.1:0-39009 GCA_013399435.1 Arenaria interpres
ATAAATCAATTCTTTGGTATAGTACACTAATAATCTCATTCGGTCACAGCATCGATATTTGAAATTTGCATTGTAGTTGATACAGAATCTTATGCTTTCTTTTGTTTTAAACTTGTTGAGTAAGAAAATCAGAGGGAAAAGCTTAGAACAGTGTAACAAAATTTAAAACATTTCAAGAAGGAAATGGTACTAATTTCACTTCCCACTTTTTTGAAATGTTGTGATGCTTTCCAAGAATTTACATCACAGTATGACTTATTTTCAGTGGGTTGTTACCAGCGTAATGTAGTCAAATCTCAAAGAACTAAAATAACTTTATGGAGAACTAGGAAATCTTACTCCTTTCCAGTTGATGCTTCTGATAAAGTGACAAAAATAGCAGGGGGAAGATGTCATTGGCCTTGACCATACTGCATGTATTAAAAGGTGTCAGTTTATTGGCACTGTCACCATAAAAGGTTTGATGAACACTAATTAACTTCTAAAAGTTTGGAGCGTAAAATAAAACCAAACCCACAAAGAAATAACCTCTTCTCTTTTACTATTAACTTTTATGTGAACTCAATTTAATTCCTGGAGCATAACAATCCAGGTTTCCAGTTTAAGGCACCATTAGGGGTTTTTTTGTTGTTTTCACCATCTGTTCTTAACACTTTTTCATTTTGCACTATAAATTGCTACTTTACAGCTATCACTATGAAAGTCATGAATTACAAGCATTCACACTGTCACCTCACCCTGCAGCAATATCACCACAATGAAGGCAGAGTCAAGTGCAGCAGCATGTTGTGAATCTCTCAGCTCTACGGTAAAGGGGAACAAACAGAATATTCAATACTCTTGGAACTTTCACTCAGTATGTTTTTCTATTCATTCTTAGCATCTTCACCAAAAACTACTAGATCAGGTATTTCATGAACCAAATTGTTTATTTTACCAGCTATCTGAAGCTCCCCACTAACAGCTGAAAGCCACATATTGCCCTACATAGAGCACCGCTAACAGATTATTCAAGAATTAGAGAATTTTGTGAAACAATGCTGACAGCAGAGGAAGCCTCAGCAAAACTAAACTTAATGTATGTGGCTTGCATAGAAAAAAAAATAATTACTTTTTCTTATGTTCTTCAGATTTATACTTTCAAAACAGATACATTCCTGTAATCAGACTCAGCTTCTTGCTGCTGAAATTAGAGATGCTAAACTGGGAAATATAAGAGGCATATTTTTCTCCCAGCTCTGTCACTGGTCTGTTGTTAAGATCTGTTGTTCAGCAGGTTTCACCTCCTGATGCCTTTCTATTTGTATTCTTGACATTTGTTACCCATCCATTAACTACAAGGTTTTTCTGCCAAGGATCGTGTCTCACTCTGGGTTTGCACAGTGGCTACTACAACAATACAGCTGGACACAAATGGGACACGAATGTGTGATAACCTCTGCAGGAATGAAGTAAACGAATAAGAGGATGTGTTTTGCGAACAGAAGAGAGATGAAAGCAACATTTCCCCATATAACTAGAATTCTCACAAAACGAGGACCAAGAAAACTAGGTATTTACAGTTTAAACATTGTGGAAACATTGATATTCGTGTATGCATTTTATAGAATCATAGAATTGTCTAGGTTGGAATAGACCCTTGGGATCATCGAGTCCAACCATCTACCCTACTCTACAAAGTTCTCCCCTAATTTTTATCTATGTTCTTAAATTTTATTAAAGGGTCATCCTTCCTAAATCACAGCAGAAAAAGCTTGCATTTGGTTAAAATTAAAAAATAATATTGGAAATATTGACATTCCTTTGAGTTTTTTGAGGACTTCTGAGTGTGGTCTATTTCATGAGAAAGAAGTTAAAACGCTAAGTCCAATGTTTGTAAATGGAAAATTCATCCTACAGGAAAAAAAAAAAGGCTGAGATTTGTAATGGAAGTCAACAAGTTTCCAATATCCAATATTCCAAATTACCTTTGCTGGGTAATGCATGAAGAAAGAGCACAGCGCTAGTTATGTCATTCACATTTGAAAGGTTATAATTGTATCTATAAAGAACAACACCTTTTCTTCTTTGTTGAAAGGTTAGATTCACCTGCAGCTTATGGCTTTTTCCTTTCAAAGCCACTACTTGATAAAGCAGAGTGGCATTCCAGTCTTTAGCATTCACATTTCATCAGGCAATCACTTTGTTCTAGAGGGGGAAAGAGATTCATGAACAGAGGCACAATAGGTTTCCCCAATAAAAATTCTGGAAGCTGAAATGAAGAGACCTCAACATTTTAAATAGTTTTTCTACAATACAGACCCGCTATCTCTCACAAAGGTATTCAGAAGATCAATTAGATGTTTGTTAAGCGGTTTGAGAAAAGTTCATGTAAATGCTAAAGGTTACTACTTGGAAAGTTGAACAGGTTTTGCATAAGTTTTGCTAAGAGAACACTATGGTTTGTACAAGGAATTTATGTTTTTCCTATTATTCCAAAGAAATAATGAATTTTTCAAAACACCATAAATTTATTCATACCATTTGCAATAATTTTCCTCCAAAAACTTGTTAATAGGCACATTTTGATCGTTACATCATTTTGCTAACACAACAGCAAAAGTGCCCTGTTTCTTGTTTCCTAAAAGGATAAATGGTTTCTATATACCCATAATTTATGAGTTTAATCTACTTCATACNCCCATAATTTATGAGTTTAATCTACTTCATACATTGATATTTTTTTATTTCAGTGGGTATGTGGTAATGTTGAGACAGACTGTATATTAGAGATTTACCACCTCCCAACTTTCATATATTATTCTTCTTTTTATTAAGAGTGTTATTTATATTGTTTGTTCAACACTTCATTTGTTGATCAATTCTGGGGCTTTTGGAATGACAGCAGGTGAAAGAAAAACATGACTGAAAACTATGCAGAACTCTGAAAGTTATCCAACACCGTATCAGCACGGGTACTGAACCAAATGGCTTTTGGCAGACATTGCTTCAGTTCTGTTTCTTAGTTTTGGAACCCTGATGCAAATGGGTATGAATGCATGACATTTACTAGTAGTTTCTGATATACCCACTCCACTTGCTAGGTAACAGAAAATTAATTTTTCCTCCTCAGATGATAGTACAGTGGTTCTGCCAGCTCAATGAACCTGAGAGATGATACAGAGCAGCTAGTTTAGTGTTCTTAGGCTTCACCACTTATTCTGTTTATTCCAGAGCAGGGACTCCTTGTTCTGCCTAGGACATATTTGCAGATTTCGGCAATCCAATCGCCTTTAATGAACCTAATCTTAAATGTGTGAGGGCTCCACAATCTGACTAAATAGTAAATATAACATTAATAGAGTCTTTAGTGAGCACCCAGAATAAAGCAAGCCATCAAAGAAAGGTGATAGGTGTACTCACATACACTTCTGCTAGACACGTTGATTTACTATATGTGACAGACTACTGTATGAAAAAATTCTCACCAGTACCTTCACTTGAGGTGCCACAGGATCAAATAGCGCTTCCTTACTGTTTTTAGTTATGGATCAACTATGCAAATTATTTTCAGGGTAACATTATAGAAACTCTTAACAGCACATCCCTTGCTCAGTATTGGTCAACAAACAAGTTCAGGAAGAAAAATGCTTCTCAGCTACTCATCTCCCAGATGGAGATACCATCTCACGTCTCCCAAGAGCTGTGTGCTACATGGACAGTCCTTCCGCTTCTCCCACAAAGGAAAGACAATGCTCCAGACAAAGCTGCCCTGTAAACCAGATTCAACCCATAAAGCCCCTGCTCATACTGCAAGAACCTGTAAAAAGATTCAAATTAGAAATCACAACCTCAGTGTAACTTCGTAGGTATTCTTCTTTACAAATAAACAAACACAACACTAACATACACACTGTTCTGGATATGACCTCCCATTTCCCAATCTTTGTACAATTCAGTTTTGTCTCATGTTGCAACTCTTATATAGATATTCCAATTAAGCTAAAACTACTGCAAGATAACGGACAACAGTTTTCTACCTCCTGAGCTGCGCTGGTACACCCATCAGGAAATATCTTTTCATCTGATAGAAAGGTCACAATGAAAGATTGATAAACATAGATTACATTTTATTTCAACAGAAATCCCATTGTCAAAGGCAATAACTGCCGGAGGTTACTTCAGGGCAGTGTTCCATGACACAGCAGCTCTGGTGGAATTACAATTTTTAAGGAAATCCTGCATCTACCACCCTCCAAGGCCATTCAGTTCTGCCACCCTGTCCCTTGTGCTAACATTTTTAGGAAGGCTATAGTATGAATCAGATGAATGAAGTGATCCAGGTTAGAAAAAAAATAAAAAGAAAAAAGGTAGATCACAGTACCTTCAACATCTAATCTAGTCACAGCAGAGCCCAAACACACCTTGATTTGCACAGCTGGGTTAGCTATGTGTGCACTGCAAGTCTGTAAACACTGTAAGCCATTACTGCTACAAAGTTCCCATATCATGAAATTTCACAAAGGTCAGAAAGAAAGCCGTCAATCAGTGCTGACCCAAAACTCTCACGAAGAATTGTATTTTGTAGAGGCAATGAACTCAAACTGTTCAAGAAAGCAAGAGGAGGCCAGAACAGCAGAAAAAAAAAGTGGAAGAGGAGAACTCTGGGCACCCCAGACACCTCAGGATTAACCCTGAGGAACACTTCAAAGCACCAAACTGGCTCAAGGCAAGGAGATGACCATGTACTAAAGCTGTCAAATTATGCAACTTTATAAACAGCAGGTGTTGTTCTAAAAAAAATTATCTGTGCTATATTTCAAAATAATCACTTATGTCCCGAGTGGTGAACTGTGAGACAGCCTCCTACAGAAATGGAAGGGTGCACTTAACCGACTGAAATGACAACTCTGGTCCTCAAAGCTAAAAGTAGATGGATCATGTTAGTTCCTTTCCAGGAAAGGGGAACAGAGAGGACAGTGTCCTGGAATTGTGCCAGAGGAGCCACAGGGCAGGGGGTGGAAATCAGTGCTAGGGTTTGTCAAACCAAGAGAATCATCAGAGTGCTCAAATGACTTATGTCAGACTTGAAAAAGGCAAATTAGTGCCTATCAAGGAAGCAGGCTTTTTATGACACTTTAAGTTGTATGGTTTTGTTTGTTTTGTTTTAAATCCCTTACTAAGGCAAGACAGAGCCTGTGAAGCTTTGCCAGGCAATACACATCCACACTGGTATGGAAATATAGGTGGCAGGGAAGAAGGTGAGTCATAAAATGTCTTTCTCCATCTTTTGCTAGCAGTGAAATTGAAGACACTAAAATGATTAACTAGTGTCTTTAATAGTTCATATTCCAAATACCTTCCATGTTCTAAGAACTGAAAGAAAAGTTGAGTGTGCTAGAGCACCCAAGCAAAGAGAAGGAAAGGACCCTGAGCACTCAGTCCCTCTATTTTGTGATCTTTTTTGTAATTTAAAACAAACCTATTTGCAAACTTGTTGTGCATACTGTAATTGCATCAGCCATCACTAAATTTTTACATGTGTCCAGCAATGATGACAGTCCAAGCTTGAGTGTTAATAAAACTCCCTGTTACAAAGGAACGGTATTGGAAATCTTAATAAAATACTTATTTATCTATCTACACTGGGATTTTACACTGCCAGCAGAGGTCTAAAAAGGCATGTGTTTAAATTATTGTCCCATCCATGTTAAAGGCTAGTTTCTCTACCAGATTTATGTCATGGGACCTCAGTGTGTACTGGTATGAAACCTATTACAGATAGGAAAGACAGAAAGAAAGACATGTAACTCATTACGAAAATAAATATGTAAAGAATGATTTTTCACCATTGATGTATTCTGAAGAAAGGTAAAATAATGAAACGACTGGATGAATAGCTAATGCATTTAAACATGCTCAGCCTCCTCTTGAGAATCAGCCTGGATACTCTCATTCTTCTCTAATTAATAGTAACTTTCTCTCCAAAAAAATCAGGCTAGTTCCATAGAACACATGAATATAGACTGAAGGCCTGACTTTTAATCAAACTGGAAAATAAAATCTATCATTTTCTGGCAAAGAAAATACCGAACTTAATCCATTTCACTTGACATGCTACAAAAAAAACCATCTTGCCAGAGTTAATCCTTCCTTGACCAGTGGTGGTGTTTTTTTGCACTGTAGTTTTCAGCACAGATCAGTCTGTTGAATGATTTTGCAAAGCAGCTCAGGGAAGCCTGGGGAAGAAATAACAGTCTGAAGAGTCTGTGTCTCAAAACAGAGAAATAGAGTCCATGTCTCAAAATTGTTTATTTCATTAAATTCTTAATATATGCAAAATGGAAAAAAAAGTCTAGCTTGTAGTTAGTAACAGACTCTCTTCCTATTCCCCTGCTATTTAGGATTGATAGATTACAGATCTTGTTGGACTACAATCATGGAAACAAAAAAAAAAAAAAAGTATCCTTGTTTCCAGTCCTCTCTCTATATAAAGGAAGAATATTGGGCTTTCTGGTATCCTGCTGAAGGAGAAGCAGATATCCCACAGTGTCTTGGGTTTCAAAGGAAATTACAGCACTACTGAAGAACTGAGAGAGAGAACACTGTCACTGGAGAATAAATTCAGACTGACTTTGAACTGATGTGTAAAATACTTTCCTTCAGCTCTCCAACATAGTTAGCATAACCAGACTGTTTTGCTGAGGCTGGGCTGCCTGGGGCTGCTCAAGGGCTCTAACTATGGCTGTCTCCCAAACAACTTACTAATGGCCATTCCTTCTACCCTTCTAATCATCCAGGGCAGCACCCATTCAGAGACACTATTTTCAAAGAGTAGCCTTTGTGTTTAACTTTCAAAGAATTCTACGTGGGTCACTCATTAGTTGAGCTTTCTCTTTTAAAGCTGTTACAAGTGGCAGATCGAAAAAGCATTTCCTATTTATTTCAAGAACTCTGAAGCATCCAGCATAACATTCATCCTTCAAATTCTGCCATTTTTGCTAAGAACAAAGACACCAAATTTATCATGATATATCCTACATAATTTATATACAGCAATAACAGACTTATATATCCATATAAATTTATATATTATTTATTATATTTTTAATATATAACTAAAACCTTTGAATTTTTTACTTCTGTGAGATCATTTCATTATCAGGTGCAGTTCCCCATGCAGCAGCTGTTGTAAGGGTTATTACTGATGGTTGGAAACATTTTACAACACCGAAAGAAGGTATTCTACCTTTACAGTAATTTCTTCTTAAAAACATAGCCAAACTTAACTTTCTGACCAAAGTTGAAAATAACAATAGGAGTCAAGGAAAATATCCATGCAACATTTAGTCAAAAGATTAAGTACCGGAATGTTCTGGTGAAGGTGTTGGGAAAACTGATGATTAGTTGGTGCTATGTTTCTCTGACAAAGTTGACTAAAAAGTATGCCAAGAATCACCGTATGACTATGCATCCTGATATTTATTTAGCAACTAGCTTAGTAGGGATATTATACTATCATAAATGTGGTGAGGTTTTAATACAATAATGAGTCACCAAAATTTAAAAAATGATCCAACATCTAATGAAAATAGTTAGTACGAGTTCCATTCCAGAGGGGAAAAATAAGATTTAAGTGGCTTGTAAAAGGCTGAAGAAGAGCTCATTAGCCAACCTAAACCAAACTGTGAATACCTAGTTCAGATGCTATGCTCATACCACTGATATTTCTTAACAGTGATACTATGCAAAACTTTTATGCGTAATTATTAACAGGTTTTATATTTTTAAAATCTGCTCGTTTACGGCAATCTGTGCACTGAAATTACTTTTCTCTTAAGCCTTGCTTTTCAAAAACAGCATTTTCCATTCACTGCAGTGTTATTTGAGTCAGACCTTCACCACTTTTAAAGTTCTTTCATTATTATTGAAGTGAAATGAACCAAAGGAGCAAGAAATAATTACTGTGCAGAGTGATATTTTGAGCTATTGGGCCAAAGATGAGTTGGAGTTTTACTGCCAAATTGCTTATAAACAAAAGAATATATGCGCCAAAACATTGAAATGCAATCCCAAATGCTCAAAGTATGTTTAAATGCCCAATGTGGTATTTGTTAAAAAACACACTATGTTTAGGAGGCATGCAAAAAGTGTGGTGAACAGATAGCTGTGTGACAGAACAATAGCTACCAAAACCAAAACTCTAAAGGTATTACAAGAGGACTCTGCTTCTCGTCAGCAAAATACAACTTCTTAATAATAAGCAAATTCAAAGAATGCCATACTTTGAAATATTTGTTATCCTTTTTTCTCCAGTCATCTCTAGTGACACAAAAATATTAATAATCATGGAAAATACTGGTTTATTGCATCCTTTTTGTTTGAGGGAAATATGGCTTCTTTACCTAGTTTACTACATGGTATTATAACTACTTTTCCTCGTTGCACTATTAGTTGGCATTTTCATTGTCTGCTGAAGAAGCGACCTCTTACTGACAGCTACTGTTGGCAAGAAATCATTTTCTAAGAGTAGATAAGGATAACAGCAGCAAGCTGTCAAATCAGATGGAAATAGCTTCCAGTATTTACTTCTACCCAAGTGCACAGAACTAGAGCACATAACCTCTACGATGACAGGCATGGAATATTTTTTTGGGTGCCTTTTTAATGATAACAGATTTACGTAAATGGCGCAAAACTAAGCCATGTGATTACTTTTTTCCCCTACACTAATGCTTGAAACAGTTTGTATAGCAAGTACATTTGCTTGCTGCATAAGTAATGGTAAAAATAAAGAGGAAATTAACAGTACAAACTATTCAGCATGAATAATAAAAAGAAATTTGCTGTTTTAAAAAATGCTAACCCTAAAGAGTATTTTTTTTGCAGTTCAGATCAAAAGGCAAGTATTATGCTACACAGATGACATTAAATAAGCTAAATTCTAAATTCAGCTTTAAGAATTCTTTCAATTGTATTTAGCAGATGGTATTAGTCAACTAAACAGTAAAGTAATTACATAAAATGACATTAAAACTATAAATGAAACAAAAACGTTACTTTTTTTACGACAGCTCAGATGAGCATACAGCTACTCCATACGTTATTGTTCAACTAAGGTACTTCAGAATCTGAACTTCATACTTGTATCTTGACATTCGCATATGCATACAGAAGCAGTCCTTACCAATCCTATGATAAACTAATGATAAGGAGGAAGGAAAGAAAAATAAAAAAGAAAACATGGGGGAAAAAAAAAAAAGGACAAAGGAAAAGGAAACTATCCATGAAGTTCCAGGGAGTAAAACTGATCAAGGCTGAATGCTATGCCAAAGATGGCAAGAAAGCAAAGGAAGTTCTTTAAGTCTTCAGAGACACAATATAGCAGAATGAGGCAGGAAAATCTCACAACCCTGTTGCAAAGGAAAAAAAAAAAAAAAAAGAAAACTAGGACAGGGAAAAGGAACACTGTGGTCCAGAAGAGTATTTGAGTATTAAAATATTTTCTGAAAACATTAAGCAGAATTGAATGATTCACACTTATAAGAACTGGGAGTAGGAGGAAGAGTGGAAAGATAGAAGAAAAGTGGCTCTCTATATTCTTATGGAACAATTTCCATATTCTTCTCTGTCAACACCATGTCTTGGTCTTGTTGCTGCCCACTGAGAACAGCAGGATAATCGATGTAAGAAGCAAGATGCTAAGAATAGGATTTTTAACTCAAGTAGCTCTATAAGACCACAGTTTATCTGAATGATCTTGCTAGAAAGAATTTTAATTTTCTTATTTCCTTTTTTTATTCAGTTTTTGAGTCAAACCCGTATCAGGAGCAATTCAACTCCAGTTGTGGAGTTTATTTGAACCAAGCAACTCAACCCTCTCACCCCAACTTTGTCTTCATGTGACAGATACTAAGGAATTTATTATTATTATTTTTCCTGCAGAACTGAGTCAGGAAAGGAATGAATCACATATGCAAGTCCCACTGACCTGCCCAAGATGTGAACATATGATGTTTCACTAACACTAATACATGACAGAACAAAGACAAATATCTGAGCAACATGCAGAACTGGTTCTGAAGCCAAAAGCTCTAATACCAATTTAAACCAGTGCCATGTGTGAGACAGAGCTTAGCAGAGCAGGTACAGAATCACAATAATGTGGTAATACTGCTTTTGGAAGCAGCCTAGTACCTGTTTCTTGTATGTTCCATTGTAAAAGAGAAGTCACATATACGAATTTATGAAGACTTGAACGCATGACTAAAACTAAGCACCCACTTGGTGTAGCAGGTCAACTAGTCCCAGGAAGGATCTTCAAAGCTCACTGACAAATGACAGCAAACTAAAATTTCATCCGTAAATACGATCAAGCAATTAATACCCCTGAAGCTATCTAACAGATTAAGCCTCTGTCTATGTTCTACTTCTTTAATCAGTGTCTATAACAGCACCGCAAATATATCTGAACATCAAAGATCATTATGATGTGGACTGCAAGGTACAAAGTGCCCTGGAGGAAAAAGATTATGCTTTTTGAAGCCAACTTTTGGTACTACAGAGAAAACTAGAGATAACAAGGCATAATGAGAACAATTATTTTGTGTATCATTATAATTTTATATTAAACACGAGGTAGTCATCACCACAGAATGACTCTCAGTCTAATTGAAACAGATGTGACAGCTACCACCCATTTTTACCTTTTTTGTTTGTTTTTACATTTTGGGAGGCTTTCTTTGCTAGAAAAGAATGCTCAAATAATGTGAGCTGTTTTATGTCAGTTGGGCTGCTCATGAAGTTGAAGGCAGCACAGAGAAACACTTGTGCCTTTCCCTCCCTGGGGTCAAAAGATGTATACAGCCACTTCTAGATCCATAAACTACATTAATCAATCTTGCCTATTTTTCCCTCAATTGCTGACAAACTGTAACGACGGAAGGGTCAGATCACTTTAAAGATATTTGAAATACAAGTCATAACTGAAACAGCAGATGAACGAGCCCAGTAACAGATGCAGCCAAGGCACCCCAAGTCCTCATTACAACTCCACCAGCTAAGGGCTAGCAGCTGCCCACCATGCAGTGAGGCAGCCAGGAAAGCTGGTACATAGCACGGTGGCTCGGAGATGGTGTCACCACCTTATATTCACTTGACTCTCTTGTGGTGTTTTGCAGTTTGTTGAGAGATGAGCCTTGCACTGCGCTTTTGAATACTTTTTCCACATTGTTAGTGATTGACAAGAACAGCCTGGAGAAATGTAAATTGCAGAAAGGTTGCAGCTGCCTGCCTCTCACCTGAGGCAGAAAGCTATTCCTCTGCCTGCAAGGTGCCCGAGAGGGGCCAGAAGGAAGTGCTGATGAGGCACCGACTGCCCATTTCTTCACTGAGGATTGAAGATGGAGACGCCGCTGAACAACTTTGCCTCTAAGTCCCACAGCAGCAGAGGAGATTATATTCTTACACATACTACAACACAGAGGACCCGATTATAAACCATCACCATGTGAGATAGCTCCATTTCCAAAGCAGTTCAGTTGCCTTAGTAGACAAACACACCTGTGCTAATAACTTGCCTCTCAAATGACCTTGTTAGTACAGCACATCAGCTCAATGTTGTCTCACGGCATCCAGCCACAGAGTGGCTTTCATACTGCCAGGCCAGAATACAGATGGATGTGGAACAAAAAACTCAGCTCCCTGCTTTAGCAAAAACGGTCTTCGTGGATTTCTACTTCTTTATCAGTTCCCACATGGGGAAGCTTTTTGCAGGAGGAGTGAGGGAAAGCAGAACCGTCACGGAAAATGATCCTGATGCTCAAAAATGATCTGACATAAGAAAACACTAATGAGGAGAAACGGTTGTGAGTTGAGGAAAACAGAGAAACGAGGAATGGCAGCCTCTTCTTAACAGCCTAAAAGGAAGGAGAACACTTCACTCTACCGTTTGACTCAGCAGTCCATTCTCTCACTGTCTGAATAGCCTATTTATCACTAGGATTCATAAAGCTATTAAAAAAAAAAAAAGAGGCAAACAAAAATAAATTGTTTTTCCTACGTCAACCTCATTTAATTACTGAAGAGTAGTTTGAATTGTTGATCTTCTAATGCTTTGGCGGGATTGGCAGCCAGTCTAGTCCGGTCAGGCTTGCCTGATTGTATGAGAAATAGAAAATAAAATTAGCATAGTCAAAGCCAGGGATAATCTAGGAAGTATTCACAATAATGAATAGAATTGGGTGACAGGTCGCCTTAGCTGTGAGTTTCAGATACCCAGCCTTGTTACAATGTGTGTGGGCTAGTAAATATTCAGCAGAAGTTTAACAGGATATTTCAAGGAGATTTACAGTCAGCTCAGTCATGTCTATATCATCACACTGACACGCTGTCTTTGCTTTTGCATATCTTACAAGAAACTTGATGTCAGCTTATATGGCAAGAAACCAGACAATCATACATACATAAGTCTGTGCATACTGAGATGTGTATGATGAAAATAGCTCGCCTTGTCTCTTGACAGTATAATACTCAGTAGTCTAATTTCCAGACAACACTGCAGCCAATCCTACTATTGAACAAAAACTAGATATTTTTTTTTTTTAATCACAAAAACTGGCTCAAAGCAAGCAGACAACTATTAATACAGTCTAGGATATATGGAGATCTCCACCAAGGACAAAAATGGAACACACATTAACTATTTAATCAAGTGCACACATACTATTTTCTTTCCAACGAATGCAGTGTTTTAATGCAAGCTTTATATTGTGACTAAACTGGTTAAGTCTCACAGCATCATATAATCACTCTGGTGTGCTGTCTCACTGTTCAGCTAGTTCTCTTCATTTCTTGCCCTCCTGCTCTAAATTTGAAAACAAGTAAAAGAAATGGGATGTGCTTGTTCATGGTTAACAAAAAGTCACTTACAGCAGCAATAAGTTTAATGATTTTACCTAGGGCAATAAAGCAGGTAAGAAGAGTTTAAAATTCAGACTGACGATTGACAAGATACTATAATGCTGCTTTGCAAAGCATCTTATCTGCCATATCTACTTTTTCACTCCCTGTCAGCTCACAGTAACACCTGCATTTGCCTCTTACTACCACAGCTTTTAGACTACGGCATGATAACTGTCTAAACAAGAAGCACATCTCTGTCAGCAGACGACTTTGCATCATATAATAGCTTACTGAGCAGAGAACTGGAAAAACTCAAGTGCAATATGTTTAAGTGCTGTCAAATTTTTCTTTACAGAAAGGCAAAGCAATCAAGTCATCCCTTCTCACTTCTGATGAATTGTGAATAACGAAGGTTTAGTCAATGCCTACATTGCACTCACAGGTGGTATTTTGACTGTTCTCATATAAACTTGTTCATGTGCCAAGAGTAGTACAGCCAGGCAGCAGAGAGTTCAGTATTGCAGCTGGATCTGCCATATATGCTGAAACCACAGAGCCACAGCTAAACATCATTACTGATCCCTAAACTAGCTGGTTTACTGCCTGTTTGGATGTGTTTACACAAGTTGTAGTCACATTTCATTAAGGTATAGATACACCCTTTGAGAGAAGTAGCTGGGTAATGTTACGAATAGCTGACATTTATACATTAACATGAAGGCAAAAGTATTGGACAATAACTCTTTACAGTACTTGTACGCAGGAGGAACTACAGTCATTTCCTAAGCTGAATAATATGACCTCATTTCCTCATTTTTATTATGTAGTATTGACGTTATTTGCATCAGATGAAATAAAAAACCAGCACCTCCCTGATGCTGTCGTTTACTATTTGTCATATTTTCTAGTCATGGAGAACAGAACATTTGGTGAACATATGAAAAACCTTCATTAGTGTGATAGATACCAGACTCCAAATGGAAAATTATCAGGGTGGAGTCTATAATACTAATAATGCATCTTTAATTCCAAAACACAGAATAAGATCAATGAAAAAGAAAGCAGCCACTTACCTTAGGGTCTCATTTTCTCCATGTTAATGCCAAACCTGTAACACCTAATCAAAACACATTCCTGCTTTTCCTCATTTTTTACTACTGTACATTCTACTGCAACTTAAAAGGACAGTTCCTGAAGTATCCTCTTTAGATACAGTTGATAAAATCAGACAATTCAAAGACAGATAGGAATAAATAAAACATCCACCATAAAAAGCAAAATTTACCTTTAGCAGGGTTTACTTTTATCCCTGACCTATACAGCATCTCCTCATTCTGCCAGTCCCCATTCCTGACAACAGTCTTGAGTCCATAGAAAACAATTAATGCAGCTGTTGAACAAAAAACCAAGTTCTTCAGAAAGCGCTTTTGGGCTTTGACATAAAGGGCTCTGACACCTACTGTAACCAGCAGGCAGAAGCCCATACTAGGAATATACAGCACACGCTCTGCTATTACAAAGCCAACATAGAAAAATAGGTTTGTGGCAGGAACGAAGGGCACTATTAACAAAGACAGAGACAGAATGACAATGTTCTCAGTTGAAGGAAGCTGCAGTTTCTGTGTTTCATGCTTTTTTATACCGTTCTCTTCTTTTGATGCAAAGCTTGACTTCACTTCCAGTGTCTTGTACTCCATCTCTGAGTGGCAGCTATGCCCATTAGCATTCTGCTTGCCATTCATTACAGCCCTCCCGTTGCACTCTCTCTCATTGCTGGAGCCCTTCAAGCTGAAGTAGGCAAGGAGGATGAGTCCAGCATAGAAGGCCACAGTGTGTAGATTTCTCCAGTCACTGACTGCTTTCAGAAGAGGCACGGCATCCATAGACCAGTCAAAGCTGAGGGTATCTGGGCACAGCAACAGCCAGAGGTTCTTGGTTGGCAGATAAAAGAAGGTCAGAGTACGTGTGAGAAAACTGTCTGAGTCAGCTGCTGGATTGTCAGAATTGGAAAAACTTGGTGGCTTGTTGCCCATCCAGTATAAGCGGATACCCAGGAGTGCAGTCCCCCAGGAAGTCAATAAACAAATGCTGAAGAAGAGGGTCAAATTCTTTCTCTGAAAGAAGAAAAAGAAAACAAAAACCAAAAGACCCATCAGTATAAAGCAACACCAGGTGTTTAATTCCATAAATTATAAAGAAAAGGAACCTAGAAATACCTGAAACAGTTTTTTTTCCTGGTAATGGAAACAAGCACTGTAGATCTTGGTCTCTGACAACTGATTCACAAAATGTTGGGGTATGATGTTGACCATAGACTACAAGAATAGGCTCTTTCATTTAAGCTGTATCAAGCCTGTACCAGAGTCAAGCCTTTAAAGATCTTAGGGCTGTCAGTCCTTGCTTAAGATTTAGTTGTGTAACCCTTTGAAAACTCTTTATTTTAGAGGAATTTATGGAACTTTACAACGGTTCCTATATAACATCCCAAATCCTTTCTTTGCTCCTGGCTATGGCCAAAACACCCGTTTACCTTAACTATTTTTAAAGTTTAAAGAAAGTTCCAGTTCTATTTTCCCTAATTAAAGTCTCTCCTAAGGTATTTCACCTGAGAACCAAAAAAACCCACCTTTCCAAGAAGGTAAGAGAGGAAAATAGACACTGATTCCATGTTTAAGTCTTCCAGCTCCTACCTATTAAGTACTGTGACCATTTGGAGCCTTCAGATCTGCACTTCATTTTGCATCTTACAGCCATACAAAATATTGGGTTTTTTCTTCAAGCCCACCATATTAAATAAGTGCTCTAAAACCTTTCATATCTTCATATCCACCTAAATAATATTATGTGAAGCACGCAGCTGCCTCCACCTACCCATGTTATCATGCTAGCAACTCAAAGAACCTCTACTTATTTATGGAATAACTCAACATTTGCCAGCTGGAGCTCCTTTTTGGGTTCCCTTCCACCACATCCAAAAGCGCTTACATATTCAAATGTTTGCAGAAACATACCACTTCTGCCTAAATGAGAATCAGGAGTCAAGATTTTCTCACCTATTTCTAGGACTGATGAGCTTAAGTTCTGCTCTCAATTACATGGGCTCCCTAAATGAAAGCTGGTTTGGATTACTCTCTCTTTGCAGAAGAATCTGTAAAAGCTAAAATATGTGTATTTTTATATTTCAATTTCTCAGATGTCTTTTGTAAGAAAAGAAAAACTATTTGCCAAATAGCTCCAGATACAGCATAAGCACTTTGATCATCTTTTCCCCCATTATTAGAAAGAATTATTTGTCAATCATTTTTCATTTTATTAAGTCTGGTTTTTCCATCTCACACTACACATTCCTGGGATGGTTATTCAATGTTTCCTCAGTTATTCAGAAGCAGGACCTCACGCTGGAATGTTTTATCGTATTTCTTTCTAACAGTTCATTTTTCTCCTTTGTGAGGGGACTCTCCCCGTAATATCATGAAATACAGATGATCGTGTTGCTCCATTCTAGATCAATTATCAATAGCTTTCTACTATCAGGTAACTGATGTTCCAGTAACCACGATGTGGTCTAGTCAGCATAATTTATCTATCTGCTTATCTCATGAAGAATGCGTTCCTTTTCATATTTCTACTTGAGTTTCTCCTTGTGATGTTTAAAATATTTCATGGAAGTTAGACACATTTGTTCAATTTTGAAGAACTCATTGGAGACAGTAGAGAACAAGCAAATTTATAATAAGAACATTTACATACTTGCATCAGAACCTCCTAAAAAATGCTGGCAGTTTTCATACATGAAGCAAAGCCCAAGTCCACATATTTCATTTGCCATATTAAATCCAGTTTGATTTATTAGCTTTTGTATATTTCTACATAGTGGAAAATCAACAATTTTTTGGTAATAAATCAATCAAAACCCACATCTACACTTTATGATGAATATATTCCCTGGAAAGCCTACTGTAACAACCTACAGCAGCCTACTTGTTTCTAAGCTGGATAATACTTCGCAACGCATCTCAGATACTGTTTCATCCCTGCTTGCCAGGACTGTTTAAAGGCTTTTAATGTTATAAAGCTGTGTAAACTGGTTATCACCAAAACTCTCAACTAAGTTTATATTTGGAATAAAAAGATCATGCAGATTTCATGGATTTGCAAGGATGCCCTCATAGTAAAACCTTATGTTCCTGGTTCAACTTGTCCTTTCATTCTTGTCATATTTTGCTACACAAAAATTTTTCTGCCCACGCCTCTGGCTCAACTATTTTCAAACTAATTTTCTTCAAATATGCATATGAACTACTCTCAAATGTTAAATGTGACATTTTGGGCTCTTTTTATACACCCTTCTATGGTCTTGTAAGAGGAGGCTGCTTAGAGAGAGAGAGGGAAAGAGAGAGAGGCAGGGAAGTAAAAGACAGGCTTTTTTGTTTATTTGGTTTTTTTTTGTTTTAATTAGAAATTTGAAGCAGGTCTTGGCTGGAACACCACATACCACCTGAAAGATTAAGACATCCCAAATATTAAGCAAGTGAAACTTGATTAACAGATGAGAAGTGAGCTTTCATGGATTGCTTAGACTGCTTTCTTATTTTGTTAATACTTAACAACTGGAAGAAAATCTCTCTTTCCTGAAGATCTAACAATCGTGCTTTTCAATTAAATGCTGAGCAAGTTCACATTACAAAGTTCTTCAACAAAACCATGCTAGAGCAGATATGTCATTCCTCATGGATAATACTGAAACCTGCTAAAAACTTTCAGATCTTCTTCACAAATCATAAAACAGTAACAATGAAAGGCTTGCCTCTTGTTCCTAGCCCTAGAATGCAAACAATCTGTACCTTGGAGCTAATCCATCCTCACTGCTGGAGTAACTATTTGCAGCCTCTCTTTTAAGATTAAATTTAAGATCTGTGAGGTCCGGATCCTCACACTTCCTGATTCTACAAAGAACAAAACACATCCATACCCAGCATTGTGTTCCATGCTTTAACAAAACTTTTTTTAAAAAAAGACATTTTGCACCAATGTCAAATGAAATATCTTATGTTCACTCATGGAGCTCAGAGATACCCAAGTAGGTGGTTTTCCGCGCTAGCGTATCTATTTGTCATGCTGTAAAATAGTTAGAGAAGGAGCTCTGATGGATTCTTTAGCTTAATTAACTGACTACAGAAGTGGAGCACAAATATCCTCTTGTTGACACAGACACACATGGTTTGCATCCTTCCTCAGAAATATTTCAGACATGGATCTTCTCAAAAGCCAGTAGCTTTACATCATTTTAAATTAACTACATGTTAAATGCTGCTACCAATAATCTGTGTAACACTGATTTGCCATTGTGAATTTTCACATTTCAGAGGAGATCTTCTGGACTCAGTCTAAAACCAGGAGCAAAACTGCCCCTAGCACTTCTGTCACAAAAATCTAAAGTAGGATGGCTTTTTATTGGTTTCAGCCTTTTTTTTTTTGTTTGTTTGAAAAAAATCACACGTAGATAGTGCTGGCTCAGAAGGGGAATGACAAACTCATTTCCCCTTTTTCCCCTCTCTCAACACTCATGACTTTTGCCCAGCTTTTACCCCTCTATACTAATATAGTCAGAGATAATTACAAAAGCTTAGCTCACATTTTGGCTTTACTTTCTTCCAGGCTTTGTATAGCAAACCAAAAGGAAAAAAAAAAAAAACCAAAACTGGTTACAGCAATTTATTAAAATTAAATAATATAATCAGTTCCCCAGTAGGCTTTTGCCTGCAAAGAAAGTGCTTTCAAAATGAACTCTGCTCAGACAAGCACTTTCACTAGCAACTCTTCCTCTGAGCCTCCTGACAGCCTGTGCTCCTCTGACTGTGTACATTTAGCGTAGCCCAGCAGGAGGAAGAGATCCTCTGTAATGCTTGGCAGAAAGGATTTGGATTACTATACTCATGAGTCCTAATCCAGCCCATCTGCCATATGTTTTGACACCCCCATAAATCCTCTAACCTTTCATAAGTAGTCATTTTCATCTGGGGAAAAAATGAGCACTGATTTAGATCAGATTTAACATCTCTCCTGTCTGCTAACAGTCAAGTACCACCACTGCAATTTTAGTGTTTGTGACTGCAGAAATCTTTTTCATCTCCCTACCAAAATCCATCTGCATGACCCACCCACATTGCACATTTCCCTTGCATTAAATGCTAATTCCTCACTCCGTTATATTGCTCTTAAATAAGGCACCGCAGCAGATTTTTTGATTGGGCAGCCCCTGCCAAAGCTCACTCATCACCTTGTGGTATCCAAAGCATTTTCAAAAGACACTATTCTTTTAACCTCACCTTGTCCATTTCACAAAGAAGCAATATTACACATGGTCAAGACAGTCCAGATATCAAAATCACCAGGGTTAACCACACACAAAATGTTATTTTTAGAACTCAGGAAATGCAGAAAATAAAGTAGTTAAGTCACCAGGCATTACCCACTGGAGTTTCTTTTCCAACTTAGAGCTCCTAGAATATACATTGGCTTGAGAACTGCGGCTTCCCAAAGTAGCAAAATGCTGCCAAATCACTAGACTGACAGTATCTTCTTTCAACGATAGGTAGAGGCTCCTGGATCACAGCTCAGCTGAGTTTGAGCTGAACTGGAGTTCAAAATAGACCCACAACAGGGACGAAGCTATGTGGCACAAACACTACTGAGTACTGGGCTGGAAGTGGCCTTTCCCACTCCCTCGCCACCTGCCCTGCTTGCATGACCCACTAAATGAGGTTCACTCATTTACACGGGTGATACAACAGCAGCTGGCCTGAAGGCCTGTTTTTCCTCTGAGTTGGAACTCTGTCTATAGTTTATCCAATATTGTGACCAACTGTACATATTAAATGACATTTACTTCTAGTGTTATGAACCCGCACAATTCCTCCTCAACAAGGGAGTCAGTGCATTCATAAAACAACTGAAGATGATGTGTACATATTTTTATTGCAATTAGCAAATAGCGCAAGCTAAGCCGTCCTTACTGCTGTTAACTTGCCTTTCTAAAATTTAAATTGAGTTATAAATACAGGCATCTAAAATTGCCCTAAGTCTTCCTCTAAAATATTTAATTCTTTAATATGAATCTTTACCTTAAAAAGAAAAACCAAAAAACCAACAACCAAACCCTCTAACCTCTCAGCTGAGAGACTGCTGACTGCTTAAAGCGACACAAATATTAGATGTGGAAAAAGTAGTTGGCTCTTCTTCAGAGAATCATCGGGGATTATCACAGATCACAAGCAACACAGTTTAAAAAACACTGCTAAAAAGGTAAACACTGTACTGAGACTACAGATGAAAGCACACCCTTCAAGATATGTGAAGTAATCCTTCCATTCTTCTCAATACTAGTAAAACCTAGAAGTGTCTGATTCCAGCACAGAACTTTCAGAAATAAATGGAGGAACTGGAGAGAGGTCAGAGGAGGGGAATGAGACCGATTAGTGATCTAGAAAAACATGTCCCATGAGGAAAAAATGAACATAAGCTGTTTAGAGATGACAGCTGCCTTCTAGCACTTAAATGACTGCTGCAAATAGGGAAGGAATAATCTGTTATCTATATCCATGTCCAAAAAATAAGAATAATAAGCTTCAGCTCAAGAAAGGAAGATTCAGGTCAGCTTTCAAGAGACGCTTTCCACTGCTTGATAGGGATGCGCTGGAAAAATTTGCCATGGAGGTTGGCTCTATGGCTTTATGCTGCCTTTAAGAATACATTAAATGTGTAACTTATGGGAAAGACAGATGTATTCTCAGTCCTGACATAGGGACAGAATAATGCACTGTATGGCCTCTTGAGGTAACTTCTGGGCCTAACTTCCTCTGATTATGATAACAGTATCATCAGCACTTCTACTGAAAAGCAGCACACTTTTCTCTCTTTGTGACCTTTTAAAGTATAACTCATCCATGCTCTGGTCATTTCTACATTAAGTACTAGAGCTTCCTGCAATCCTACTTTATCTTAATGTTTGCTTCATCTCCCTCCAACTCAGGTAAAACATTAGTTAATATGATCCTCATGTTTTGTTCCCCTGATCATGAACATTTCTAAAATCTGCCTCTTACAAACTAACACTTCTTTTCTCCCCCATTGTGCAAATCCATACCATGTTCTCTAATTAAAAAAACATAACCTCAATCTTATATAATAATGCTTTGCACTCTTCACGTATCCAGCAATTTTAAGGTGACCTCTGCTCACCTCTGACCTTAAGACATTCTCTCATGCTAGAGAACATTTCTTAAAAACTGCTATGTATAAATACTTCTGCAAAGTAAAAAAAAAAAAAAATTGCAAGAAAAGATTAATTAAAAACAATCTGGGAGAGTAAATTAGTTATTTCTAACTTGGCCACCATAATGTAAAAAATGCATTTTTTTCTTGCCACATTTCCTTTTCTGCCCTCCCCATCTTCTCCATAGCATCCTTCTACCCTCAAATATACGTATACATGATGTTGCAAAAATGAAAGTAAAACACATAGACAGATATTTTGTGCTGAGAGCTTTAGCGTAACATCAAACAATGTAAATATTAGTTTCTGTTTGATATAATAATAATAATTTTTCAAGCTTTCTGGTTAGTAGAATAGTGCCATTGATGTCAGCAATTTACACCAGTTAATGGCCACACTTTGAACTCAAGTGAGAATGCTAACAGCAATATTGACTCAAAAAGTTGGCACTATAATGTTCTAACTTCTAGATAACATACAACATAGAAAAAAAAACCAGAAGAAAAATAATGCAAGTAAGACTCTGCAAAAAGCTAACAGCATATATAACGAGACAAAAAACACGCTTAAAATTTTAAAAAACTTATTATCAACAAGATAAGTAACCCAATTAGCATACACAACCACACAATGTAACAGAGCAATTAATATACATTCAAAGGGAACCAAGGGAAAATTCCAGCTGTGTAAAAGCGCACCAGTTCGCCTCTGCAGCATGGACTACATGGAAGCGGGAGAGTCTCAGAGATGAGCGGCATGGCTGTGGTGGGTAGCACGACTCAGCACGATGCTTGAGCAACTTGATGAGTAGCCTGCAGAGCCCTGAGGAGAAAGAAAGCTTTGCCCAAGTCCTACTGGGAAGGCAAAGGCTGTACCTGCTGGAATAGCCAGGCTGTCCTCTCAAGTAACAAACACACCTGAAAATGAGGACCTGAGGCTGATACCCACTGTGTCATTTGTATATCCTACATGGTACTAAGTAAATCTGACCTGACAGTGCGTTTGAACTACTCATCCTGTACCACGTGTTGGCAACTTACTAAAGCCCTACTCACCTGAAGAGACAGATAGGCATTTTTGCTTCTAAAGGAAGTCTGTGCTGCTCTTCTGTACCACATACAGGCATGCTTAAGAAAAAATGAAGCAAAGTATAAAATGGCTCTTAGAGCACATATTGCCATCCTACCTATAAACCTATCGCCAAAAATTATTATGGCACATTTCACGTTTCCTACACTAATAGGATGGCAATAAAGGAAAATTAAAGCCTAAAAGCTGGTTTAATATGCAGTGGGAGAAAAACACAGAATGTAAAGAGACATATACTTTTTAACTGACTGATGCAAATAGAAATGGATTTTATGAGCAAAAATGTCATTTAATCTCAGATTTGGCCTCAGGCAATGACTAAGCAACTTTATCAATCCAGTAAAAGGAAGTCATCAATAACCAATTTCTGTACATGGGATAAACAGCAAGTCGGCTCTAGTTTCGACAGAACAAGCTCTCTAGGTGTAATAGAATCAGCTGGAAGCCTGTCAAGCTACAAATGTCAGTTTCTACAGTGGATAAAAAGCAACATCTTATGTGGTTGGGTGTTTTTTTTCCCCTTTGCAACTGAAAAATTGAGGTGTTTCGTTTGTATAATTTTTACCTTTAAAATATAGCAACAGAACAAGCAGCAAAGTTATCTTGAAACTACATTCATAGCAAAGAAAATACATTAGAAATTTAAACACTTAATTGCAATTCTTCTAGTAAAGCTTAAACACCTGCAACATTTTCAAAGAGAAACACAGATAATATTGAAAGTCCACATGAAATACTGAACCTGCTTATCAACTCAGAAGATGCTTTGTATGATCAAGAAAGATTCATTTAAGATTATACAAGTAGTCACTTATTTCCTTTGAAAAGAGGAGTATTTAAAGCTGGTTTAGGTGCAGATATTTTTTATTTTCAGACTCTACTGATTCAGCAACATAAGGAAAAAAAATTGTGAAGTGATTCAGAACGTGATTGTGTGAGAAACTGAATACAGGCTATGTTATGATTAAGAAATTATTTAAAAAAAAAAATTCCACCCCATTCTACACCTACTCACCCACAAAATACGTTTATTTATGAGGTGGTACAAGAAGATGGCCAAAAGACACTCACAAGTAGCTCAGCTGTTATGCTTGAAGTCAGTACCCATACTATGAAATGTATTACTACTTGTATCAGCCACTTATACTAGTCATTTATTTCAGATGCAGTGCATATTATAAACAACAGCTTAAGGACATCTCCTATGGTCTGGATAAAATCTCTATGTAATTTCTACTTATTCTATGCTACAACAGCATCACATTTCAAACAGTGGGAACCACAAAAAACTGAAGAAGCTAAAGGCAATGTAGCAACAACTATTAGTCTCAGAAAGCCTTCAGAAAAGTGATTTACAGTGAGAACTACATACCTTTGAGGTTCAAAGTCCCTGCCAAAAGCAGATGAAAGGTAATTCAAAGAATGCTAACAAATTCTAGGTCACCACCATTGACGAAAAACTTCGTTTCCAAGTATATTGACAGGAACTCCTCTTATACTCCAAGTCAAAACAAATAGTCTGAAACACATCTACATGCCTCCTTTGTCATCTAATCTAGTCTTGCCAACCAGGTGGCTACAAAGCACTGGCAATAAACTGGAGATATATGCTTCGGTGTTTGACAAATAACACATTGGAGAGGAAAAAAAACCCACAAACTTATACAAGAAATTAAATGAACAACCTTTGTAAGATCTAACCAGTAAGTACTGTGATCTCAGAGAAGCAAGTCTGGAGAAATTAACATTTTAATAACAATTTCATTTGTTCCTCTTTTTCATTAGATCAAGTTAGTCTCTTATAGAATTGGTTATGCTCAAAGACTAATTTGAAGAAAAGAGCTTGCTATGCCGTATGTTAATTACTGGGGAAGGTTTTTGTATTTATTCCCTACTGAATACACTAAATAGAAATGGGAATGAATACCTAGTAGAAAATGAATAGAGAGGACAAATTAAACTTTCTGCAGCAAATAGCACTGGCTAGCTATATAAGTAATGACTACGCAAGGATAGCAGAGTGTTGCAAAGATATCACAGGAATAGAAATGCACAAATATTTAGCCAATAATAAAAACTGCAAGCACTTCAATAGAAGATTTCTTCAAAAGCACGTTTGATAAAACTAATAGAATACCTTGAATGGGATGTTCTCTACTGCAATTCCCTACATATGATATAGGAAGATAACTTTAAAAAAAAAAGTGTTTATTTTTTCTGCCCTTAGTCTAAATACATTATTAAGGGGTATGTAAAAGGATATTTAAGTACAGCTCTTTTAAAAACACAAACTATGTTACTAGGGTCTGATCCAGAGACAGAGTTGAAGGTAAAGCAGTAACTGACCTCAGTAATGCAAAACCAAATACTTAATAATCCAAATAAAGAGAGATGAAAAATGGTGAAGCAGAATATGGATGACAAAACTTACTTCATATCATGGGACTGTAATTGACATGGTTACTCATTACTCTCCATTAAGCTAATGTGAAGAAATGAGGCAGTTAGCAATCTCCTGTGAACCAATAACACGATACTTCTCAACCAAACTATTAGAGGGTGAAGCACTTAAAAGAGGCCAATTACTGGTACTGTAAGAGGTATGCTGAAGCCCCTTAACTGATTACATCAAACTTACTTGAAAGCCTGAACAGTTATCTTGTTTAGCTTAAAATAAGATCTTTAATATTTCCTGCTAAGTGATGATCTGTGGTCAAATCAGTTTAGCTGTAAAACAATCCAGCTTCTCTGAAGGAAATGAAAAACTATATATTCTTTTAGAAGAAACTAAGATATTTATTTTTTTGTTAAATACATTCACTACCATTATCAAAACATTTGTTTTAAATAAGTTTCTCAGCTTTTTGGACAAAACAGAGGGGAAGAAATAAAACCAGTGCAAATGGAAATCATTTTGCCTACATATGCATCCATCTTCACACACACACACACACACACAGAGCCTTCCCTGTTAACTCCTGATCTGTAGGCCCAATGCATTGCAAACGTGTTTCAGGCATCAAGGAAGTAAACGCAACAGTCTTTCCTGAGCATGGCTCTGGTGCAAACAGCCAGGCATTATTAAATTCATTCCAGTCTCATTAACGAGTGCAGTTTGGAAGTGCAGCATTTTGGAGCCATAAAGAGATGATTTATAATGAGACTTCACTCAGTGGGAAGGCCGAAGTACAGCAGTTCTCTCTCCAAGTTATCATAATAGAAAGCTATTTAACGAGTGTGGGATTTCTTCGAGAATTCAAAAAAGACAGGATTTGGAAAAGGATGTGTTACATTATGCAGACACCCACATCACTGAATGTTTCTGCTACAGTAAAACTATCAAAATAAAAATCCTCAAAGTTGTTCCTATTTCGAGCTTTTGGCTTGCTTTTAATAAGCACTTTCAAATGTAAAACACAGATTTGTAGAGATTAGCAAATAGATATAATTCCAGACAAAAAAAAGTTAGCAAGGTTTAGTGAACTAAACTAGGTTGCCTAAGGTCAGGTACTGCATAGTGCAAACAAGAAAAACATTGTGCCCTGAGGCAAGACAGTGGCTGGCAAAGCAGTAACAGAAGAGCAGAGAGGTAACTTTCCTCGACAAATTCAGCAGAAGCCTGTGGCTGTCACCTGCCTCCTTAACAGCACCCTCCCCTGCAGGGGAGCGCTAAGCATGCTGGTGACCCAAATTCAATTGTGCAAAACCTGAGTCCTCCCCTTAATCCAGTCCATATGATGGCTACATCCAGCCCCCGATAATGTGGGGTGTTTTGGTTTTGATTTTTTTAATACATTTCAGTAACCCATATGCCATAATCTTCATGCATAAATTTAGCACGTAAGGGGTCTGCAGGCTAGAAATTAATCACCTAGCTTTCAGATTACATTAGTGAGCTTGCTAATAAAGGATGGCAGTGGGAAGGAGAAGACAGCGGAGCAGAATATGCCAGACTTCTTAAAATCAAAACGCAGGCATAACTGGACTAACACTCAAATCACATTTATTTTCTAACTAGTAAATTCAGACTGTGGCTTTTTCACAATATGAGAATTTAAACAGCAATGCTACTTCAGGAACTTCTGTTTATTTGTTTTCTTACAGTTTTCAGGGTGATCAGTTCCTTGCACAAAGTGACAGCCCAATGGAGGGAACAGTGTATGGGGGTGGAAAGCTGAAGGAAGCGGCGTGACTTCGTTAAGTCATGACTGCTACCAAAGATGCCTATCAAACCATGACTTCCAAGAACATCACTAGGACAGCTGCACTCTTCACATGCACTGTAGCAAAACACACACACTTCAGCAAACTGAGACTTGTAATGGCAATACCTACACGAGAGCAGCTACAACTATTATACCTTAAGCAGTAACACTTGCTTTTTCTAAGTCTTGAAAAAAAACAAAGTTCCTCTAAGCATAAAATACATAACTTACATTAAAACAAGAAGTCCTTGAGCCATCATGCACAAAGAAGGATTACACAGCCACAAAATTCCCTCCCACCTGGCAGTCTTAACCACCATTCTACACAAGCTGCTTGCTTAGAATGTCAGTACATAAGTTACTCATAATAAAGGTCCAAACTCCTTAGTCTGGCAGAAAGTTATGTGATATATTTCCTTATCCCTTGGAAGTATGCACATCTTCAGCTCCTTTGTAATCTTCAAATAGGAAGATGAACTTCACTGCTAGTGGTTTTTTGGTCTGTGCTTCAAACCATCTGCCCCACCCACAGATTCACCATCAGCTCATCATTCTCCTGCCAAAAGCACCTTAAGACTCCCTCTGAAACTGTCGCCATCTCTCCCTCATGGATAAAATAGCTATCCTCAAATACCTCCAAAAAGTGGAGATTCTTCCAAAGTTTTGCTACAATTACTATGATGAAATGCACCTGACACCAGATCAAGATCCTTCTCTCACCAGTTCTGACACAGATATGCTGAATCACATTAAGCAGATTGCTTAACCACCTTCTGTCTCCCTTCACTCTAACCCTTCCCTACTGTCTCTAAATTCAGATGTTACATTTGTAAAAGTAGCAGGAATTTGTAATGATGTTTTTTTCTATGACGCACAAGAAGGTTCTGCTCCCTCCTAAGTGTTAATTATACAAATAATTAAGCACTACAGACAGCAGTGACCTCTTTTACTATGAGATCTGGAAATTTACTTCTAACATGCTTCCACTGCAAACGTATTTAACATAAGTAAGAGCTTTCAATGTCTTTATTTTCATCTTTCTTCACCCTTAACTCCTTTTGCTGTTTGCTTCTGCCACATACTACACTGAAATGGAATGGTGCCTTTGGAAATGGTGGTACTCACCCTTATGCCTAACATCTTGTCAAGTCTAACACGAGACAACACTGCATCCTAGGAAGCCCAAGTACAATATCATCTACCACTTAATTTTCCAGAACTTTGTGATTTAAATATTCATAGAGACATATATGGAGCAAGTCCAGCTAAACTGAGGTTGTATTCTTTACCTGACAATTTCAGCTACTTCTCTACGACAAAGAAATTGATTTGAAAGAAACAGTCAGTTTTGAACCATCATCAGTTACCTTGTTTGCCAGAATCTCACTGAGGAAAAAGACAAAAAAATTATTGTTCCTATATATAAGTGAGGTGAGATACGAAGAGAGAGATAGCATCTTTCATTAGAGCAAGCAGCATAGCTAGAAAAAAAAAAGTCAAAAAATGGACCCCCTCCCAATAAGTTTTGTTGTATTTTTTTACCATCACATTGACAATTATAAAACTTAGAGAAGTTGAAGCAATTTTAGCTACCAAAAAACGTCTGTTCATCATTGCATAGTTTCCAGGTAAAGTGTCCAAAGCAGAAATGAGGCTTTTATCACAATACGACTGAAAGACACTAAGAATTTGCTCTCTTCTTAATACACAGCACTTCTATCAAATTATTGTCTCACACAAGAATGGCCAAAATAAACCCAGAATTCTCTTTCCTTTAAAATAATGTTGAACAGGGAAATGTCAGACACCTGCTTTTGCTTTAGTGAGAGGAAGAAATGGAGTAAAAAGATATAAATGTGATGGAAATGGAAGGCAATCTCACAAAAAAGAGAAGTAAGAGAACATAAAAGAGAGAAACAAAGATCAGAATGCAAGAGAAAAAAGAAGCAACAACACAGACATAAAGGAGAATAGTAATGGGTTAAAATAGGAAGAGATTCAAGTTCTTATCCTTTCCTCTCCCAAAGAGAGAGGCAAGAATTTGAAAAAAATGGGAAGGGGAGTAGAAGGTTACACAAAAATCTTCCATAGTAGAGCTATTCCAAATAAATCACAAAGTAAATGAAAGGAGACTGAAAAAAAAAAATTGAACATGAAAACAAAAACAGAATGACAACTTTTGGGTCTTTTAAAATAGACTCAAATTCTGCCTATCCTTGGTGGGTACAACAGAAGTAAACACAACACTTAAAATGATGAGATTCTCCTACTGCCAGCTCCGCAGCCAGCTGCTCTCCACCTACTAAACTAAAAACCTGGGCAGTCACTAAAAACCTAATTCCAGGAGACTACAAGAGATCTACAGGGGAAAGTGAAAAAACTTAAACAGGACTACTACAACTTGTACTAAAGCATCAAGACTCTTACCCAACAGTGTGTGCATATATATACGTATATATACACACCTATTATTAATTTATTCTTTTATATATACCCCCCTTTGTAGGTGAGGCTGACACTGCAGTCCATAAATCCTTTGGCATGTCAAGGGTTTATATTCTGTTTTTTTTTCTTCCAATTGCCTAATGAGGACATGACTAATTTCCGTGTAATTAATTCTAAACTTCCTTTTCTGCATAGAATTCTGGCTTGGGAGGACTCAGAATGGCAGGCTACCCGGGATTTTTTAGTATTATGCATCCTGAGATGTCACAGAAAGGGACTGACCATGCCCAATTGATTTTCAAGACAGCAACTAGGCTGCAAAAAAGTCAGAGGCTGTTAATCATTTACGCACTTCTCAACTTTGCCAATCAATGCAGCAAATACATTTCTTGACATTGCTTACAGAAAAAAATGAGGATAACATTTAAAGAGTAGGAGTACTCATGCATTATGGATTTATCTGGCTAGCAATATTCATTTCAGCGATGACAAATTTGACTGAAAAGGCTAACATTTTTAAATTACATACCTGCAAGTTTCATTAAAATTCCTTCTTATCTGCACAAGAACAGAATAATCATTAACTAAAATACATGCAGGGACAGAAATGACAACTGCTGTATTTTTCAGGAGTCCCTCTGAAGGGACCTTGACATTTTTCCAGTTGTTAAAAATTACGTCTTCCACAATTCACTTATCTAAATAGGAACTAAACTGTAAAGACTACCCTGTAGTGGTATTTGTACTTCTCTGAAACAAAGTTTTTCAGTATTGCTGTGTTGTTTGTCTGAGGTGATTTCCAAGATTAATATTTGTAATATTAAAATGATGAAAATAATAAAAACATCACAATGCTGAAAACTCCAGTGACTCCATTTTTTAATCACCTATTAGCTTGGAAGCATCAACATCTTAAATGTTTGAGAGTGAAATGCCTTAAGGGCAGACTCCACAGAAATCAACACTGTGGATAAAGTTATGTCTAGGCTAGGCCCTAAAAAATGCCAGATTTCATTTCTTATTCACAAATGATAGGATCAGGCAGTTGGACTTTTTTTAAGAAAACAGTACCTTTTCCTTCCTTTTGGTCAGTGACTTTCCAGAATCATGGAGATGCCCTCCATTTCAAGAGAAAACTAGAATTTCCACATTTCAATCTGTATGTGTAATGACAGACCTCAGACTGCACAGACATTGTCTTCCTACGACTGTCATTTTCTTTTCTCAAAGTTGATCATTTCTGCATGCGATGCAACGATTAGGTTCCAGTAGACAACAATGAGCATGAGTAAGTATGACTCAAGTGCTTTGTTTTGGAGACCTAAGCTCTGCTATCTCATAGAAAAAGTAATTAGTATCTATTTGAGCACATACTCATTGCTTAGAACTCATAGGGCACATGGCAGCCCTAGTAGGCTAAAGCACAAGTGGGATAAAGCACTCTGAAATCTTGACGGCACAGAAGTAAAAGTGGGTGGCATATGCAGACCTGGATGGGCTTTACAAGAGCTCTGCACTTAAACTTACCAGTGTAAGCCTAAAAGCATCTGTTTAATAACTTAAGGATGGTGTCTAGGGACCCTGTTCAACTGCAGGTGACAGACGAACGGGACCTGAAGACCCACCTTTTGGACTTGGGCAAATGTGATAATTTAGAATCAATTGTGCCCCTAAGTCCTTCTTTGCATCTTGGCTCAAGTGCTTGTGTGAAAGGTTTACGTACTTTCCACACACTACAAGCATAAATGAAGGGAGGTTTACACCAATAGTTAAATTATGAAAAACACCGCCTACCGGCTGCAACAGACCTCCCTCGGACAAGAACAAGAACGTTAACAGCTGGGGCTGACCTCACTCCTGTCAAACCCACAGTCAGCCTTTGAATCTTATCACAGAAATAACTGGAAGGCTAGAAAACCCACTTTGTTTTAATTTTTGTTATTTGCTTTCTGAAATCCCAGATTAAAAAGGTTTATATTCTTAAGCACTGGCCAAAACCATGAGGACTATGTATAATGGTTTGGTTTCTTTTTTGCTGTGAAAGCCGAGATTCTCACTGGGACAGATGTTACAAGTGTATAATTCGTTGCTCACAGTTTACAGTATGAGCATGTTTTGTTAAAGGGTTGTGGCTTGTCAGAAGAGCATTGGGCTGACTGCTTGTCTTACCAGGCAGCTACACATTGGTACAAGCAGGACATTGGGAAGGAGGAGGGAGCAATTCCTCCGAGAGCACCAAACTGGGAAATGCTGCTACAGTGCAGGGGACAACAGAGAAAGCTGTGGGAAGCAATGAGGCATGAGGATGAGAACAGGAGGCTTGAGAAAAGTAGGGAACCAGGTGTCTGAGTCAACAGGCAGACTTTTCTAGAGACCTGTAGGAGACCACAAAGATCCATCTAAACAGGGAAAACTAAGAGGCCTTGCCCTTGCAGGGACAAAAAGTAGGCAAAGACAAAAACCTTCTTTCAAACACAGCTATTTGAGTAGACATCGCCCAGCATATCTGTTCTCTCTCTTCTATGAGATTTTGCTTTTTTTTTTTTTTAATATTTGCATTAAAAAAAAAAACCTACTATAAAAGTTTTAAAGATTCTTGGTGTATGCCCTTTAAGGAAAAAGTCCAGAGAGGACGCCTCTTAGACCTCTGTCTGAGATGGCCTCACCAGCCTCAGACATAAGGCTCAAAATGCTGAGAAAACTGACACATAAATCGGAACTGCACGAGCTGTCTTCTTGAAAGTACTGTGAATAAATTATTCTTTGCAAACAAAGGCATTTGCTTTAAAAAAATATTATTGATCCTGACAGAAAGAAGCTTTATTGAATAAAATGGCAACTTCTCTTTGCATTAACTTATCATTTTTGCAAATGGAAAAGATCAACCAACATATTATTTTGCCACTAACAGCAAAAATCTAGCATTTCTCGAAAGTCAGGAGCAAAACCTACCACACTGGGGAGAGAACAGATTAAAAAGAGGAAGCTAGGGTGTCCTTGCCCAAGATCTAAGCTAGGGTACAGTCCTGGAGGGGTTTCCTCCAGCTCAGGGCTGCAACATGAGCGTGCAGGATATTAAGTACACTTGCTCACAACCTGCCACTTCCCTGCCACGTTCAATTATTGCTTTTTAATGGTTTCCTTTAAGGACAGGAACCTGATAACCAACTTGGCTGTGCAGAATCCAACTTCACACCCAAAAAGGATAATTAAAGTATAACTAGAAAGATCTTTAAGTAAATGTTGATTTGTTTAAAAGTGGTTCAGCATATCAGGATTAGTTCTAAAAACACAAGAGTGACAACAGTTGCAGCTTGATGAGGAGGCAGGTAGGGAGACAGCAGAAATGTGCATTAAGGTTCTTTAAGTCACTATGGATGAGTATAGGATAATGCAGGATGTCTAAGTATTTTGCAAGAAAAAAGTTCTTTCCTGGAAAGGAAAACAGATGAGGAAAAAGTGCTAGAGCTTTTCTTTTGGAATGCTAGAGTTTGTTCATTTTTATGCTGAATCTATCCAACAGGAATTTTTTAGGCTAATTCACCTGTTTTTTGAGTATTTCCTAACAATTTACAAAGCCAGACACCAGCGGACCCCAAGCAGGGTAGTATCGAACGTTTTCTGATGATGCAGCTAGTATTGCTGGAACAACTGCTAACTTAGAGAGTAATTTTTCTCTTTTATCCCACAATTGCAATTCATGCAGAATTTTCATCTAAAGCGTCATGAATGCTAAGCATGCTGTCCTTCTATAGCCCTAGCCTGGAAAAGGTTATTTTACAGATCAGTGAGAAAGAAAAGGGTATCCTTTGTATGTTAAAATATGGACTTTCAAATTCTGAAAAGAAATAAAAATCAAAAAATGTGATATGACTTGCAAAAATTCCAGCATTGCTTATCTCACATTGTTTTTCTGTGACAATATAATTAATCAGTATGAAAAGGCTTGTGTATTCAGGAGCATACATACAGATGAAGACTTATAGATATTTATGTATGGTTACAGAATGAAAAGCAGCGGCTAAGACATACTTTATTCCTGAAATTTCATTTAACAAAGACCGCTCCATACAAGTCACTTTAATACAGCAGCACAAGTGTGTTTCAGTGCCATCTAGCTAACACTCAAGGTAACTTGCATCATTACACAGAGATCTTTTTTTTCCTGCAAACATCCTTTCTTCAATAAAAAAATCAAATGGAGAAGTGGCACATTGTTTTTGCTTCAGATCCATCAGTGTGTTGAAGCACAAAAAACTTGGGTTGCTCTTGAAATACTTGAGCTTTGATGTATTTATGTGAGGAATGTTAAAAATGTAACTCCAAAACGCTTTATGCTGTGACTGAGTTCTTGATCTGGACAGATCCACCTGACTGAGTACTTTAAATAATGTTCTTTCAAGTATAAACATATTAGGTGTCATTATGCAACCATTCTGTTAAATTATTTTGTGCCATACATTAATGGAAAGGTTGAGATAAATAAAAAAAATAATTTAAAAAAAAAGCAAAGAAGGAAGACCATTTCAGCTTGTTTTAATAAATGAGAAGAGTATTGATTTCTAAAGAAAATAAATTTTTAAGAGCAAGTGAAGAACATATTTTGAAGAGTGGAACACTATGCTTTAAATCCTCTGAAATTTCTTTTTGCCTTCTCTATAGATAAAATTTCCAGGTAGGAAGTCATTTGCAGTCCTGACGTCATTGTGACTGTGTTAAAACCAAGTACAAATGTGCAAGCTGTTTCTGAACTTTAACCAAAATTCTCCAGATTAAAATAATTTTACAGTCTAACACTTGTCTCTCCAGCCCAAAATAGATGGGAGGAAAAATGGTTTCTTTTGACTCAGCAATGTGATTTTATATCCTCTAAGAACCATAATTAAATCATAATGGCCAAGATTTAAATCTTACTGGCTTGAAACTGTAGTATTCAAACCTCTTCAGAACTGTCTGAATAGCCAGCATATACCTGCTAAGTCATGCCATTGAATCTCAGAAAAGAATAAATACATAACCAAAATCATGCTTGTTTTCCCCTACAAAGTAACTGCATTTTGGAATGCAGATTGTGAGAACAATTGCTCCCTTAGAAAAAACAAAACAAAACAAACCAAAAAAAAAGCTGCAAAAGCACAAAGTAGAGGGTGGAACATTGTACCAAGGCCAAATGCAGCTACTAGACAATTTTGCCATAAGGTTACTCTTTACTTCTTCTGTTACATGATCTTTCACCATTTAATCCCCTTATCCCTATGTTCTTTTGCTAACATTTAACTAATTTCCTTCCACATACCTAATGAAACTTTTTAACAATAGCTTAAAAGTGAGGTTTCTCAAAGGGCGTTGCAAAACATTTCAGGAAGGGTATTATGAAGAATAAGAAATGTCACTGAAAAAAACGTGAGTCGGATTAAGACACGGTATAGCAACCTGCTCCCGAGACCTGTTGTGTTTGCTCCAGTTGAGCAGAAGCAGCAGCAAAAAGCTTGCTCCAGCAAACTCCGCTTTCCCTCCCTGCCCTTCCTCCCCTGCCCACCTCTACTCTCAGTGGGACACAGGCACCTTTTCTCTCCTCCTTCCCACCAGCTGTCCCACCGAGAACTCCCTCTTTGGCAGCTGGCTGGGTCACCTCTTTTGGTTGCAGATCAGTAGGGAGTAAGGGAAGGGCAATACACTAAAACAAGGCAGAAGGAGCTTTTCAAGGAACCTGTGACAGTGAAACAACACAGCCTGAAGTGAGCCTAAAGAAAAATGGGCCAGTAAGTGGACTAAAGACAAGATGTTTAGAGCAGTGACATTTTTGATAGTCTCTCCATGTTCAGACTGGATAAAAATTTCAGATAGTGAAGGCAGAGAGAACACACTCACATAACAAATTGGCAAGGACTCGGCTGGGTGCGCTAAAACAACTATTTAAGTACTCTCCCATCCTGCTAGACATATGGAATCATAGAATAGTTTGGGTTGGAAGGGACCTTTCGAGGCTATCTCATCCAAACACCCCTGCAATGAACAGAGACATCTTCAACTATGTTGTGGAGACAATCTCCACAACACATAAAGAGACTGCATTTTTCATAGGTTTGGGGGTTTCCGTGTTTTTTGTTTGGTATTTTATTTTCTTTTTAATACCATCACAATGGTAAATTTATTTGTCTGAATAAATCAACTATTCTTCAGACGATCACGATAGTTCCAAACAGACAATAACCACCAGCTCTACACAAACTAATTTCCTCTTGTGAATTAACTACCTTCATTGCTTCATTAACATTAACTACTTAGGGATAAGCCTGAAAGTTTCCAGCAGAGTCTAAAGAGGGTTAAAACCACTTGAGAAATCCAAGCTTAGCTTTTGGGGTAGATAAACAAATGAAGAATGAAGGGAGCTACTTGGAGATATTTTTGGTTGGCTAATCACCTTTGTGTTATCCAAAGTCAAAAACTTCCTCTAAGCCTTCACCAGTTTGTGCGTCTGAACTGTAAATGGATTGATAAATCAAAAGTATTACCGAATATGCCTCACTGCTGTTTTCATAGTGATAATCACGTCTTTTCAACAGTCTCACCCATAAATAAAGCAGATATTAGCAGATATAAGCAAGTGAAAAATCAGAGCAGTCCCAAACATATAACTGATCTCAAATTCCCCCCATGTTCCTCCACCACATCTAGAAGAAACTGGGACAGTGAAGAACATGAAGAGCAAACTGGGTACACTGACAGGCAAACACTAGGTTACTGAATGTCTACAAGAGTTGTACTTCGTGAAGCAGCATCTCTCTTCTCCATGACCAGTCAGCTGTTCTTACAGGCCAAGATCTCTGGGACAGTGATGGGTCCACCTTTAGACTTAGAGAAAGATGCGCACACTGTGCTTGGTCATGGAGCAATGTTCATAGACGATTCATATAGTGCTTTACCCCGGAAACAAAGTTCAAATAGGAATATGAGCCTGGAAAGTGTAACATGAACATCTTTGGGAATGTAAAGCCTATTTTAGGAATTAGCTCAGTTTTTCTTACCTTCTCATGTCCATCTTGGATGCTAATTTGTACAGCCATTAGGCAACTACAAACAGCTTGTACAAAAAGTTGGCTACCTTCCAATAATTTCTCATACCTGCCTGATATCGAGGAAACACTTTAATGAATAACTTAAAGCAATGGTATACGTGTTTGTTTTGAAATCATGTAACAAGTACTTTGTATGAGCTAAACAAAATCTTGTGAGAAAGATTAAAAAAGATTAACAAATAATTTTCAGAAATTATTTAGAAAGCTATCTCCTGACCTGACACAATTTTTCCACAATGATTACAAATCATCAGTGTGTATTAATTGTGCTTACAACTCTGACACTCTTACAGATGCCTTCTTCTCTGCTATGCAAACCTATGAGATTAGACAACTTGTCCAATGGATTAGAGTAATTGTGCTAATTCCTAGATAAACATGTCTAGTGGGATTGCTGCCTGGTTTGGCCATCATGGTACAGCTGAGGCACTTCCATCAAGTTGTCAATCATCTCCTGACAGGCTTTCAGCACTCATGACCCCGCCGGAAAATGCTGGGTGATGCTTTATCAGGTGTAGTGCTTGTACGAAGAGCAGGAGAAGGGAAGCAGCAGGGGAGGCACTGGGTAAACCCATGGAATCTGACCTTTCGCTTTGGGCACCTCCTCGCATTTTGGCTTGTGTCCCTGGTGGCCAACAATCACTCTATTTTATAGAAATCTTTTCTTAAGTAAGTGTGAAGTGTTCAGTGCAAGTTCCTAATGGATTGCACAACTGGCATAATGGGCAAACATGACCCATGTGAGGCCGCAAATCTGTAGGTCAGAAAGGAAGCCTGTAAAGGTGGGAAACGACCACCTCTTTAAGAGAAAACCTCCTTTGCGCAGAACTAACTTAGCTTCAGTGAACAGTGAACTCTTGATGAGTAACTGCAAGATGTGCTAACAGAAACGTGAAGATAGAGCAGTATCCAGTGCAGCAGATAAAGCTCAAATGAAGAAACTTACATCTTAATAGCATATATATCTCCTCCATAAACTACAAGATCTATATGCAAATCACAACTTTTCTCTAAAGACTAAGGTATTTCCAATCTTTACACTGCTATCTTCACAGCCATTTTAAATTATGCAACTTGGCAGAAATGATTAGGCATCTGATCAAGTTAACATCCATAAAAAGAAGGGAAGATCCACCACTTAATTTAGCTGGCATTCATTCTTCTTAAAGAAGTGGAGGCTTAATGTACTCTGATAAAGGGGTAGATGAGAAAAGTTACTAAACATCTTTACTGATGGAGTTCAATTCAGGATGTAAAATTACAAATGGAAAAGCTGTAATTTTACCACTAGACAAAATGATCGTATTCTGAAATTATTCTAGTACCAAGCCTTTTCTTGACACAAATTAATCTCCAGATGTTAAGACTAGATATTCCCTATGTCTGTTTTTTGATTAAGACTTATTTAGGAAGTTTCTCAGTAAAAGAATCATGCAGACAAAAGAGATTGTCTTCAAAACCGCTGGTCTTTTAGAAACTTCATAAAAGGACTCCATTTGTACTTGAAGGAAGAAGAATTTACACCACAAATACCATTTACAAACAAACCCATTCCTTTCTATTTCTCACCCTGGAATCTTCTGAGCTGTTTAAATGCACTACTTCCAGAAATATATCAATAAAGTTATACTAAACCAGCCTATAGAAATGAATTTTTTTAGAGGATAGCTGCACACTGAAATAATGGAAATAGTGTACTATTATTATTCCTAATTCACAGAAAAAAGAATCTAGGCAGCATAATGAACTTGCCTATGGTAATACTGGCTGAATGGTAAAGCCTGCCAGTCCCCAAGATACCTAGAACTCCTACTCGTATTGCCACACCAGGAGGACATGGGAACTATTTTAGCAGAGAATACTAACAGGGGCAAATATTGTCAGATTTCTGGAGACAAGACTTTGAGGCACTGTTGTGCGAGACAAACATTTTATTCCTTGTTCGGATACATTTCTGAGATAACCCTTGATATGGATTAATAAATACTAGAAAACCTAAAGCACATTTTGAGTAGATACTGTAAATACTTAAAACTTTGGCCACAAAGTTGAGAATTTTTCAGCTGATGAGCATTTCTATTCATACTGTATTAAAATGAACTTTTTTGTACATATATATCATCCAGACTCTCCTATAAGCCGTACACAGCGTATTGCTTTGGAGTTCCCACCGCAAAAGCAAGGGAAAGCAAAATGACAAGAGAACATGACATGGTTCACAGTGAACACAGGTTGATATGGAGAGGAATAGTTTGGTAGCAAATCTTTTCCAGGATTGCCTTAAAACAAAAAACCAAAAAAACCAAAAAAATCAGATTGAAAACACACCTTCTGACAAATCCTGTTATTTGTTTCTGAATATTTTGAATGGGGAAGGGTTTTCATATCAGCTGATGCTCTGCTACATGTAAGAACAGCTCCCATGTAAGTAATGAGGATGGAAAGAAAATTTTGTTCTGAATTCAGATGTTCCTACAGAATACCTTACTATTTCTGCCTGATAGCACCTGGGGAGTAGGAATACATATCAATATTATATAAAAGTTGAAAGCTCATGGATTTCTGGAGGAGTGAAAAACAAAGGAAAAAAATATTTTAAGCCATTTACACACAATTGGCTGATAAGAATTAGCACTAATGAAGCCTGCTTTCCATTGAATGCACACCCCATGACCAGACTTTTCGTGCCTGCTACGATGCAATTTTTCAGAATTCAGAAAGCGTTGCTGCTACACGGATTTTTGGTGTCGAACAAGGTGCTCCTGAGTTATTTTTCTCTCAGGGAAATTTGATGTCTCTTCTCTATTCTGAGTCCAATTTGAATGAAGCTTGTAAGAGCTCCACCTTTGAGAACATTGTTCCTCTGTCAACTTCGGACACTGAAGTAAATGAGTAGAAAGGTGGACAGAAATACTAAGCATGGTACTGTAAGCTGTGTGTCCTTTAAAATAAACTTACACTAAACCACCACTACAAGTTCCTGATACAAAACCATCCAAAGATTGTTAACTGCTCTGTTCATACCATATAATAG
>VXAK01021246.1:0-14426 GCA_013399435.1 Arenaria interpres
ACCAGGGTCTGTGTACCTGTGACATCCCAACAGCAGTGGCAGTGGCAGGTTGAAAGGACCCTCAGGGCTGTGGACCCTCAGGCAAGCCTGTGCTCAGGTTGTTCAGTCTGGCCATATCCCTCTGTCTCTCCTCAGCTGTGACACCTCAACAGAAGTTTCTGTAGCTTCCCCATGAGTTCTTAAGTCATCCTTGCTCTCTTTCTAGTTGTTCTTTTTAATGTTGTTTCCATGATTTCAGGCTTACTTTAATTGCCTCCCATCTCCACAGCTGTCAAGTGTGTGCGTGTGTAGAAATTAGCAAAGGGCACTTTCCTGAAACCATTCTCAGCACAGGTATTTCTTGGGGGATCTACAGCACTCCCACTCTTGTTTCACATGGAGTTATTCTTCAAGTAGCTGTAGGCATTTTTCCTGTCAGCATAAACAAAGTATCGGAGGGTTAAAGTGTAAGGAAAGCTATCTTTATAGCTCCAAAGTACTTTGTTTATTTGTTATTGTTTACCCAATTATCAGCAGAAAACACAGTGGAATGAAGTATTCAGCAGTCACACAGGGGCTGTGAGATTTGGACAAGCTGGCTTGGCTCAAACTTCTACTGAGATGAAGCCTCCCTCCCTGCCAAAGTCCAAATGTTTTCCCCAGGTCCCTCTCCACCGTGGCTGCCCAGTGCCCAGGCAGGCCCGGGGACAAGCACATTTGATTCATGTGTGCCCCTAAACACCAGCCACACAGGCAGCCTGTCGAAATCCATTTGCTTGAGCCCCTACTCTGCAGAGCAGCTGAAAAGGTCTCCTTCGTTGCAGAACATCCATCCTGGTTGGTATGTGAAATAAGCAGTGCACTGAGTTAGCCACAGTGATGTTCTTCGCCCAGCTGGGATCACGGCATCCTGTAGAGCTGGAGAGGAAAGACGGGCTGTGGGCTAAGGTGGAAGAGCTGAGGAAACATCTCCCTTGGACTCAGCTACGACCCATGCCTGATGATGGCTGGAGGCGTGAGCATGCTGCTGTGCAGACATCCAGGAGATGGAGAGTGTGCTGAGAGCAGGAGTGTGGGTGGCTACCAATGGAAATGCATTATTAAGGGTCACGATTAGCAATCCTACTCGTCTAACCCGCGCTGGGATGTGCGTGATCATCTAGTCCCAAAGAAATAAGCAGGTTACAAGAGAACATGATGGCATAGACTATGCCAGTGCTCCTGCTGCAAAAAGCAGGTCACAAAAAGGCACGCATGAGCCATGTGTCACCCCTGCAACAGTGTGAAGACCTTCACACCTCCATTGCCTGAATACAGAAACACCTGTATGGAAAGAAGGACATCTGTATGGACTCGATGTGGGTGCTGTAGCCTCATGTCTGGCTAGGGAGAAGGCTCTACATGGGACGTGTTGAAGTGGCAGGTGGAGCTTTCGCTGGGATCACAGAGGCTCCCTTTACCTGTGTGTCAGGCCCAACTTGGGGGCCCGCCTGCCAGTTCTTGGGGGTCACACAGAGCATATGGTCCTGCCAGCCTGGTATCCACGCCTGGAACAGTCCTGCACTGCAAATGGAGCTGTAGTCCACAGCCAGGAGGGTTCAAGGGGAATCATCTCCTTGTAGGTGTGCAAAGCCTTCTGAGCTCCATAGTTTTCCACAGATTTCATGGCGGGGGGAGCTATTTCTGTGCTTATATGTCGGTACCCCCTGTGTCTGGCATTTGAAGCAGTGGCTCCTTTAAAAGATCAAAAGAGCATTATCTTTCAGCTTCTTGCACCCATGCAGTGTAATGAGCAGTTAGAGCAGCAGCAGGGTACATGGGGACAAGCAGCTGGATCTCCTGGGTGGGCCAGCAGTGGGAAGAACTCAGGATGATAAAAAAGGGTTTGGAGACCCTCCTGGGGCTCTACAATAAATTGCACAGATGAGTTCCTCTCAGCTTAGTGATATGAATACATACACATCTCTTGATATAAGCTGAGATGCTGCCCTGTGATTTTCTTCAAAGGGTGCAAGTGGACAGTGATGGGTTCAGAACCAGGTGAGGGCAATGGAAGGTGTTAAACTGCTGGGCTGGGTCCACCTGGACACTCTGGGAATTTCTGATCCCAGCTGGCTCCACAATTTAAAAGGGCAAGACATGGAGCAGCTGCTTCGTGGTGCTTAGCCAGAGAGCAGGATGAGTGTTGCAGGGCAGTCTAGGGCTGTGTTTGGAGCTATGCTCTTCTGGGGGCTTCTTGGTCCCCTTGTTTTGGCTGTGGGGGCTTGGGGTAGTGTTTTTTCTGATCCCAACCTGCTGGCTTGTGGCCATGAAAGCCTGCAGCTCACCTTACCTCCAGGTTGGGAAGGGAATGCTTCCTTTGTGCTGACCACTTGGGGTAAGTGAGAGTGGTGTCAAGAGGCTTTCTTACTGCTGTGTTTTTGCACAGGGCAGAGGCATGCCTGGAATGAGGAGAAAGGAGCAGATTTTGATGTGAAGTGTTGCCTAACAGCTTCAGTGTGCTTTGTGTAACCAAGGGCTGTTTATATGACCCAGCAGTCAAGGGTTTTGGTGGAGTGCTGTGCCTGGATCTAGACGGTCTTGGCTGCTGGGCTCCCTCATACACCCTTGCTGGCCCAGACCCTAATATTGGCTGGGGCCTTGTTTCCTGCAGAAAGGTAGGATTGTAGTGGACCCCATCCTCAATGTGGGATGCTGAAGCCTCTGCTGCGGTCTCCTCTTTCCCTAGATACTGAGGGGAAGGCACATGTTCTGCAGAATGACTCTGACTGTGGACTCTTGGTATCTGGGACTCCAGATGGCTCCAGGAAAGTCTTGGTCTCCTATACTGGCTGTTATGTCTTTGAATGGGTAAGTGACCATAGGGATTCTGTTGGGACTGTGGCTGCTGCTGCTGCTCTGGCTGCCCTGACTGGTGTGGATCTCCCCTAGGATGGCAATTACCTCATGCTGGTTGGGCTTGAAGGAACAGATGATGCTGGTCAAAAGGTTCTTCATGAAGAGAAGCTGCTCAGGTGCCCTGTGGACCTTCCTGGTAAGACTCTGACCGCTCCTTAGGAAACCCTACTTGTGTCTTGTGGTGGTGAGTGCCCTTCCTTTTAGATGGCTGTTTCTAGTCAGTCTGGGGTGTGGAAAGGGGACTTACAGCTGTGTAAGGATTCCCTAGAGAAGGGTTTGGACAAAGGACCAACTTGCTGGGCACTTATGCCTCTTTTGCATGGTCAGCAGGTGAACATTCCTTGTGTCTCCTAGCCATATTTTGACTGCATGAGTCCCTGCAAGTTCAGGGACTGAGCCAGAGATTAGGTACAATGGTTTTTCCGCATTACCAGAGTTGATCCAGAATGCTTTATCTTGACAGACCCCGTGCAGTCCAGTCTCCTGTGCATGGCTTCAGAGGGAGTCTCTGTTCCAGGGAAATGCAGGTCCCTTCAGAGCAGGCTTCCATGCCAGCTGCAGGCTGCATGATAGACCTGAGTCTAACTTCCCTTGGTTTGTGTGCAGAGTCACCAGGATACCTCCCAGCAGTGTCCTCTGTGTCTTTATCCCCCTGTTTTTGTGCTTTAGCTGCACAAATTCCTGCTGTTTCTTCCAGCCCTGGACGCTCCAAGCAGCAGTGTCTGTTCTGCTGTCCTCAGCCACGACCGGCTGCTGTGTGCCTCCTTGCCTGTCAGCCAGGGAGACTGTGAAGTGCGAGGCTGCTGCTACGACCCCAGGGACAGGGTGAAGCCCTGTTATTTTGGTAACACAGGTAAGAACAAGAAACTGTCCTCGCCTCGTCCTGGAGGAGCTGCAAACTAGAATTCCTTGCTTCCCTGGCAGGGCGGGATTGATGTGTACCAGTCCCGCAGGTGGCTTAGGGCTATGTTTTTGGCTTTCAGGAATACTCTGTCCCATTGAAGTGCCTGGCCCTTTCGGAGGTATTGCAACAGACCTGGGTTTATGGCCAAGAATCTGTGTTGCTGTTAGAGCTGGTTGCACTTGTCTTCCTGTGCTTAGCGCTTGCTTTGGGAGTTACAAGCAGGAGAACTTGCAGGACTTGCTGGCCTTGCTTTGCTGTGATGTTTGAGCCTCCTTTCCATCCCTTTTCTCCCTGAGCTCTAGACTGATTGATTATATCTTTTTTTTTTTTTTTTCCTCCAGTGACAGCTCATTGCACGCCAGATGGCCAGTTTTCCATTGCCATCTCTCGGGATGTGACCCTGCCACCCCTTATCCTGGACTCCGTGCAGCTGGCCAGTGGACGCAGTGCTGGCTGTGTCCCTGTCATGAAAAATGACGTCTTCATTGTGTACCAGTTCCCGCTCTCTGCCTGTGGCACCACTTTCCAGGTAAGAGCTACAGCTGTTACTAGGAGCTTGCAGACCTGGAACAACCTGATGTGGCTCTGTCTACTAAACAGGCACCCTACAGGCTTCCAGAGGCCAAATGGTGCTCTCCAGCCTGGCATTAATCCAGCTTGACTTTCCTGCAACGGCAGTGCCTGGTCTGTCATTCCAGGTGACTGGAGACCAGGCCATATATGAGAATGAGCTGGTGGCATCCAGGGATGTGAAGACTGGGAGCCTTGGCTCTGTCACTAGGGACAGCACTTTCAGGTAATACCCTGGGGCTGGTGTTGCTGGGTGCCACTGTGCTCAACGTCACAAGAGAAATTCCTGCTTGTCACAAGCTCCGAATTCTCTCTGGAGACTCAAATTTGACCTCTGAAGAGAATTTCAAGTATTTGTTAAACGGAAGTGTTCAAGGAAAGATTAGGGATATGACTAATTAAAGCAGATATTACATTGCCATCTTGGAGAAAGGAGATATCAGCATGACCTTTCTTATCTGCCTGATTCTGGGTTTTCCTGTCCCACCAGGTTACATGTCCGCTGTAGTTACCCTACCACTGGGAGCTTCATTCCCTTGAGTGTTCAGGTCTTCACGTTGCCACCGCTCCCTGCTGTGTCCCAGCCAGGTCCTCTGTCCTTGGAGCTGCGTGTTGCCTCAGGTATGAGAGGTTTGCAGGACTTGATCAAGCCTCGTGGTGCAGGGCTCTGGGTCTCTGAGGAGTAATAAGGGAGTACTGATGGGTGAACCTGGCACTGCTTCTTCTCTACCATGGTGGTAACTTACTGTTGTGTCTATAAAGGATGCTTTCATGTTACCTCTTCCTGTTTATTCTTGCTCCAAAATGGCTCTTGGGTTTCTCCTGTCCTAGATGGAAGCTACGCTTCCTACTATACTGCCAGTGACTACCCTGTTGTGAAGACTCTCAGAGAGCCTGTTTATGTAGAAGTCAAGATCCTACAGAGAACAGACCCAGACCTGGTTTTGGTCCTGCACCACTGCTGGGCCACGCCAAGTACCAATCCCCAGCAAGAGCTGCAGTGGCCTGTTTTGGTGGATGGGTAGGTGACTTGTAAATACCTTTAGGTCAGAGGAATGACTTGCACTTTTTTGACTTCTGGCCTCCTTTTCTCAGGTGCCCTTATGCAGGGGACAACTATCGGACACAGCTGGTGCCTCTGAGTCTTGCTTCAGGACTACTGTTCCCCTCTCATTATCAGCGTTTCACCCTCTACACATTCACCTTTGTGGACTCCACTTCCCAAGAGATGCTCTCTGGACTGGTAAGATCCTGTTCTGGTTGCCCAGCTTCCTACTGAAGACAAGTAACATGTGTGAGCAATAGAAAGCACTTCAAAACTCTTGGCCTTTGGGGTCGGCGGGGGGGTGGGGGTGTTAAGAATAGGAAAATCCCCTCCTGTGTCAGGAGAGGTTGAAGCAAGAAACTCTTTATTGCTTGAGACAAATATGATAGAGGTAAGATGTGTCACTGAAGGGGTGTGACAGAAGATGAAAAGGGTAGGTCTACTTAAAGCAAGTGCTAAATTGCTGCCTAAGCTGCTTTGTTGATCTAGCTTAGGGTGTGTGCTCTAATTATGCTAATCAATATTTTCTAACCTAAATTTCTTGGCCAAAATGACTTGGAAATAGCTTTTGGTACCTGGGAAGCATCTGGGCTCTGAATCTCATGAGCTTCTGAGCAGTTAAGTAACATGAAGTTCACCATGCCTTGTACTGGGATCAATTAATACTCAAAAGTGGTCCCAGCTGTACCTAGCGGTGGTCACAGGGCAGTGTTGCTTGGACAGCTGTGTTCCAGGTGTCAGGGAGAAGTGCTGTAATGCCAGATCTGAGTTTGAAGGTGTATAGTAAAGGTATCAAAGCTGCCTTGCAGCAGACAGCAGAGGGCTCCAAGGCTACAGCCTATATGTGGAGCAAGCCAAAGAGATCCTTCTGCCTTCTCCCTTTGGTGACCAGGTGCACTGGATCTGGCTGGGATGGAGTTAACTCTCCTGATAGCAGCCCGTATAGTGATGTGGGTTTGGATGTGTGGCTAAAACAGTGTTGATAACACACTAATGGTCCTATCTATTTGCTGAATAGTGTGTGCTCAACAGCAAGGTCCTTTCCTCCTCGTTCTGCTGTCTCTCAGCCCCCAGTGGGTAGAAGGTGCGAGGCAACACAGCTGGGACAGCCAACCCAAATTCATTCTGTGCTGTATGATGTCCTGCTCAACAATAAACACTGGAGAATTTTGTCTTCCAATGTAGCTGATGCTCAGAGACTGGCTGGGTACCAGTTGGCATTGTGGGAGCGGGGTGGGTGGTTTGCCTTTTGCATCACTTCTGCTTTGGTTTTGTTCTTCCCTCTCCCCTTCTCCTTCACATATCAAACTTTCTTTATCTCTCCAGCCATGGGTTTTCTTGTTTCTGCTCTTATTCTCTCCCCACCCTGCTGGGGTAGGGGGAGTGAGGAAGTGGCCGTGTGGGTGCTCGGCTGCTGGCCCAGGGTCAGGTCACCCACACCAGGATATTGCCTGTCTGCAGACACTGCCTGAGTGATTCCAGGCTGTGTCCTGTTCTTTCTAGGTGTACCTGCACTGCAGTGCCTCAGTGTGCCACCGGTCTGTACAGGAGTCCTGCACCACCGCTTGTCCTGCTAGAGCCAGTAAGTGCCTTAGCCTTCCTGCTTCCCCATCCAAAGGGGCAACAAGGGTCTACCCTCCAAGCTGGGGGCTAGGGGGACATATAGGCTATGGACTAATTCCCTCAAGCCATGGACAGCTTGACAAGGCACTTCATGCTCCTTTCCACTGAGGAAGGGCCCTTGCCCTTATGCTAAAAAGGCAGAGGTCTTCATAGGCTCCTAGTTCTGTGTTGACTCACATGGAAGGCTTGGCCTTCTCGTGTTCTGAAAACCTGACCTAGACAAAGTTCGCTGTCAGTGACAGGACAAGAGGAAATGGCCTCAAGTTGTGCCAGGGGAGGTTTAGAGTGAGTATTAAGGAAAAATTTCTACACCTGAAGGGGTTATCAAGCATTGGAACAGGCTGCCCAGGGAAGTGGTGGAATCATCATCCCTGGAGGTATTTAAAAAATGGGTAGATGTGGTGCTGGGGGATGTCATTTAGTGATGGGTTTTGTCAGTGTTGGGTTGATGGTTGGACTCTGGTCTGAAAGGTTCCTTCCAACCTAGACAATCCTATGATTCTATACGTCCTCTCACCAAAAACCTTCATATTGCTCTGTAGGGGGTAAAAGGAGTGCTGAGCATCCTCTTCAGGATGCTGCCTCCCATGTCTCCAGCAAAGGCCCTGTGATTTTCCTCCAGGATGAGCTAAGATGGGACACAGCCAAGGATGGCCTTGGTAAGCGTGCCAGCTCAGCATAGCTAGGCTGGGGAAGGGGACTGGTCTAAGTCTTTCCCAGCAGAAAGACTGAGCCCTTAGGGCATCCCTGTGCCTTACTGGGGGGGTGTTAACTGAGGCTTTTCTCCCCCCCACAGGAGCAGCTGCAGCCCCCTGGGCTCTGGTGTTTGCTGCTGTGGCAACTGGGGCAGCTCTGTGTGTGGTGCTTGTGGTCACTGTGCTGTGGCAAAGGAAGGTGCCTGTAACGCATGAAATCAATGTATTGCAATAAAGTGGCTGTCAAACCCACCTGGGCTGTGGGACTCCTCCCTGGCCCAGAGCGTGTGGCGTGGAACAGAACTGTCGGGGACCCTGGCTGTAAACCTTTGTTTGCGGGACAAAAATAATCCTGATGGCTGTGAGAGAGCTTTCCAAAAGCTGTTTCTCTGAATCTGTCTCTTTTTCTGGCTGTTATTCTGCTCTGGGGTTAGTGTTAACTGCCTCTTGCTGTTAAGAGGGAGCCCTCATCGTAGCCTGGGCTCCCGGGAAGCTGCAGACTGAGACTAGTGTGATGCTGGGTGGTGTCTGCACTTCTGTCAGTGGCTGAGGTGGCCTTCAAAAGCCCTTATCGTGGCTCCTCTCAAACACTGAGTAGAAGTGCAGCAAAACTCATTAAAAGCAAATCCTACAGCTGCTTCCCCTTTGGGGACGCAGAGCTGGTACCTGGCTGTGGAGAGGAGCTGGGAATTGCCCACTCGCCCCTGAGCTCAGTAGATAAGTCAGGGCTGTGTTCATGTGGCAGGACTCGGAAGCAGGGATGGTGAAGCACTACACAAACAGGCCTTCCTAATGATGCTGTACGTAAACCTACCTCTCTAGCTCTGGAAAAAAAAAAGGGCAGGTGGGAATTTTTTCCTGGATGATGAGAACGTGGAAACTTCATTCCAACTGAAAAAAAAAAAATCAAAGGGCCTAGGTGGTTTGAACTTCAGGAAAATATTAAAACTTGATTTAAAGATTATTCTTAAACCTTCATGTGAGAGCAGACAGTTAGGAGTCTTCAAAGCTCTCAGATTAAAGCTAATTTGACACCACTCTTGGCACAACAGTGACATGGACGTGCTTTTTTTGAGATGAGAAATAAAACTTCTGAGCATCAGGAGTGGTTCAGTATGGTGTGGTCAGTCACAGCAGCTGAGCAGGATTATTCTCAGCTTCCTCAGGTCCTGGGCAAAAACAATTCAGCAAACCTCTCCTGGTGGTGGAGGGGGGAAAGGGGTTCCACAACCCCCTTTCCTGCCCAGGCTGGTGCTTGCACTCTCACTGAGATCCCTTCATAGCTGATGGGGTAGTCCTCGAGCAAGTACGCTTGAGGGGAAGGAAAAAAATATGTTTTTCCTCTCTTTCCCCTCCTTGAAATAGATTAGAAATTCTCCCCGTTAAAAGACAGGTGAGCAGTCTAAATCACACTGCTTAAGGGCCTGTCAAGGGGAAGAGCAGCTCTTATATACATGGAAGCAAAAAACTGAACAGTATCTTGCTTGGGGTAGCAGATACTGTTCTATTTAATTGGCTTCTGCCAATACTGTGTGATTGGAAGGCGTTAACAGGTGGTGGGAACTACTTTTTAATTCCTTTCTTACTCTAACAAGAAGTTTCAGGAATCATCTTACAATGTTTTTATTTTTCTAACAGAAACTGCATTACTTCCAGAATAACCAGTGGCCTTAGTCTGGCCTGCTTTTAGAATCTAATCAGAAGAAGATAAGGCTCCTCGAGGTTCTAGGGTGGGAGTGTGAAGGAGGTCACAGGCTGGAGAAACCATCAGCTGGAGATAGGTCAAACAGCCCCCTCCTTTAGGGAGTGCCTCTGGCAACCAAATGGCCTTGATACAGGTGGAGCTCTGTCTGAGAAAGCAGGGTGCATATTTGTAAAGTGCCTTATGACAAGTCTTTAGCAGCTGCCTTTAATGTTAATTAACTGGGCAATTAAAGGAGCAATATAGACCACACCTTTCCAGTACACCAGCCAGGGTGCTCTGGCACTGTCCGTAATTGCGTGTGTGTGTTAGCCAAGATCTAAACACCTTCCTGGCTGCTGCTGGATTCTTCCCATGCCTCAGTAAGGCAGGCAAAAATATTTGCTTAGAGAGCTTAGATGCCTCTGTGGAGTAAGAAGGGGTGAAGAGGAGAGTCCCTGCTGCTCTCTGTGGGGTTACTGAACTGCTCCAAAGTGGCAGGGAGCTCTGGGCATGGGGTCTCTGGGGATCAGGTAGATTCCCCTGCAGGGACTGTTCCTTCTGGTGTGGAGCTGGATCCTGCTGTAACGGACCTGCTGCTTAGCACAGGGCACATGCAGTGATAAGTGGAGGTAGGTGAGCAGAGGAAGTGAACTTAATTCCTTTACCCACTCTGTGAGGAGTCTTCTCAAGGATCAGAGCACCTCTCCTATGAGGACAGGCTGAGAGAGTTGGGGCTGTTCAGCCTGGAGAAGAGAAGGCTCTGGGGAGACCTAAAAGCAGCCTTCCAGTCCCTAAAGGGGCTACAGGAGAGATGGGGAGGGACTCTTGATCAGGGAGGGGAGCCGTAAGCCGAGGGGGAATGGTTTTAAACTGAAAGAGGGGGATTTAGACTAGATCTCAGGAAGAAGTTCTTTGCTGTGAGGGTGGTGAGACACTGGCACAGGTTGCCCAGAGAAGCTGTGACTGCCCCATCCCTGGAGGGGTTCAAGGCCAGCCTGGATGGGGCTTGGAGCAACCTGGTCTGGTGGGAGGTGTCCCTGCCCAGGGCAGCGGGGTTGGAACTAGGTGGTCTTGAAGGTCCCTTCCAACCCGAACCATTCTATGATTCAGTGCTTAAAGCTCACTGTTTGGTCCCCAGCAGGAGGGGAAGGGCACGAACAGCAGTGGGATGCGAGATGCCTGTGTGAAGCACTGCCACAAGGTGAAAGCCAGGCAATACGGAGGCTTCCTCCTCTGGTGTGTTGTCCCAGGACATAGCCTCTTCTCCTTCTCCACCAGGGTTTCATCGCTGCTTTGTTCTGCAGTTTTCTTTCCTGCAGATGTGTACTCTTTTCCTTCTATCTTCACAGGTGGATTTCTGGCTTTTGTTTTTTTTTTTTTTTTTTCTGAGTCTCTACCTTCTTTAGTTGGGTCTCATTGACTTTTCTCCTTCACTGTATTTGGAGTAAGTGCATGTGATTTCTGGTGTCAGCACCCTCTTTTTAACTTAGCTCCATGCTGCCTGGTTACGCAGCTGAACTAAAGGTGGTGTGGGTTGCTATAGACGTTGGCTTAGACTCCTGCAGGTGAAGGAAAGCAGCGGTGTCCAGGAGGCTGCTGTGGCTTGTGAATGAAGGAGAAGCTGAGGAGAAGGAGCCCTGAGGCCAGCCAGCACCTGCCAGCGTTGCTAATGAACCCAGATCTTCAGAAAGAAACCCTGATGCTGAGCATCAGCACACTGTGTCCCCAGTGCCTTCACCCTTTCCGTGAGGGTGGAATGGGTGAAGTGTTTGGAAGTGGTGTGTGCTGCCCTCCCGTGTCTGTCCACTCTCCAGCTTTGGAAGCAAAGCCCAGCGACAGCACCTAACACAGGGCTGCTCGGAGTGAACATCCACGCTCGGCCGTCCCTGAACTTCCCAAAGGCTCTCCTCGCCCTCTGGATCTCTGAGAACAGCACCAGCCTCAAAAGAACAAACCTGCTTCCTTGCCAGAGCTAAAGAAGTTCTTTCAAAGCTTGGAGGTAACAATTCCTTTCTCGACCAGCTGTTCTCACCTGAAACCTTAAATGTGTGGCAGTTGCTATACTACAACCCAGGTGTTTTTTAATAAAATATCTGGAAATGATTACTTATAATAGTGATGCTTTTATTAAATTTCTTATGCTTGTGTTACAATGCATCCTGGAGTAGAGAACTATACAGTATGTTACACGTTATAAATATATTTATTTCTGAAAATACATGAATATATTTCATATAATGCTGTAATAAAAAAAGAGTGCTAGTTCATTTTAGTTTAAACAAACAAACCAGTAAGCCTATAATATGAATGGAGATGGTGGAGAATACCGGTTCATGATGCTATGTCTTAAAACACTTTAAATTCAGTTTGCATTGATTCACATTCCTTACAGTCGCTGTAAAGCTTGAGGGATAATAGAGGGTGTAACTTAATGCAGGATTTTAGTCCCCTGTAATTATGGAGATATACAGACTATTCACAGAATAATCAAGTTATAAATCTTTCTAGCTTTGGATGAAGCTAGCAAGATATACAGTGAATAACCAAGTCCTGCAGCAGCTACATCTGAAACATTGAACACAGCACCTACTTTAGGGTGCTAACTTTGAGTTAGCACAGACCATTTTTTTTTAATTTTTTTTTTTTATTGGGGTTTGTGGGGTTTTTTTTTCCTTCTGGAGGTGCTAAATAACAGCCCTTTTGAGTGTTGGAGAACCAGGTCCGGGCTGATGCCTTTACTCACCCCTGCAACCTACAGCTGCCCTGGGAGAGTGTGGTTGGGGTGTTTTGTATCTCGGAAGAGATCCTGCTCTGGTTTTGAGGACCCCGAGGGCTCCAGCTGATCTGGGTGAGCAAGGGGGAAGCATCTGTTACTGACAGGCTAAGCCTGCTGCAGTTGATCCATTCCTGCCAGCTTCTCAAATCTTGATTCCCAGGCAAGTTTGGATTGAGGAGGGATTTTTAAACAGCAATTTTCTGCCTTGTAATTACATTTAGGGGGTAGTATAATCTTTTGATAAGAGGCAAAGTTGGCTTATTTAAATCTTTACTCCATGTATGTTAATTATTGTGCTAGTACCAGTAAGAGCTGGTGTGCAGAGACCACTGCAGTTATGAAACCTTCAGAAGCACGTCCCTTGAGTCCAAATCAGTGGGCATGTGGCAATAAGGCAGCCACCAAACATGGCCCAAAAGAACACCAGCTTGTAAGGGTTGTATGTATCTGAATAACGCTTCCTTGCAGCTCTGCTTGCCCTCTTGCCTTTTCCCAGCAGAGAGAGCACAGGCTGAGCCACAGAGCAAGGTGACTACCCCACCTGCAGCCCCAGGCCCCCACCTGCACAGCCAGGAGACTTAACTTTTAGCTTAAAAGTAAGAATTCAAGCCTGGTTCCCCACCACCACCAAAAAGATTGATAGTACAGGAGCTGGGCTGCCTGGTGAAGCTGAGGTGTTGCCTTGGAGGTACCTCCCAGTCTCTCAAAAGGCTGATTCCCACAGTGCCCCTTGCTCTGGTCTCTGCCATGAGCCCACAGGATGCCAGCTTCTGCATTGGGTAGCCCTGGAGTCAAGGGGCCTTTGCAGAAAGATTAAAAGGTAGTGGTGGATTCAGGAATGGCTTGCAGGAAGTCTTGGCTTTAGAGACTTGGTTTTCCTGTTGGATTCCAGTAAAATGGCAAAGCTGGCCAGATGATGCTCTGGAGGGAGGAGATGTGTTGGGGACAAGCAGAGACTGCACCTCATTACCCCCCACGCCAGAGGGAGGAGATTGTCCTTCCAACAGCTGCTTCTGCTCCGGGAAGGCAGTCCCTGGCACTCTTCTAGATGCTGCTGTGTCCCATAAAGGTGAAGTTTATTTCAGCTGGAGAAGGTCCCCAGAAAGCAATGATAACTTAAAAGCTTCAGTGTTTCAGGTAATTCTTTTCCTAATCCGGAGAGGAGGAGGAAGAATTTCCAAATCCTGCTTAAAAGTCCCTGTTGGCCGTGTTGCCAAGATGCTAACAGTAGTTTTTATCCGTGGCTTGACTTTTATAAGTATTTTTCAGTTTCAGGAGCGAAGCCGTACGTAGCCGAGCACGCATCTGTCCGCAGACCCTTCTCAACCTCCCCATTCCCTCTTTCCCTTCCAACGCCCAAACCGTAGTTAACTCTGTTGACAACTGTAGGATGCAGGTTGCACAAAGTAACTCCGGGGTCCTTGGTTTTGTGTCCGTTGGTGTTTCCACTCTGCCTTTCTGAAACAGAAGCATGCAGTGAGTGTGAGAGGTCAGAAAGGGCTTCTCTGCATTTAACTTGTGGGCTGAGCTGGGAAGGTAGAAGATGAGGGTGAGCCTGGTTCTCTTTTAGTCTTATTATTATGGGCAGATCGTCTCTTTCCCAAGACTCTTGGTTAGCTTGTTATTTGGGAATCTTTTTGACTGCAGCTAAATGAATTTGCTGCTGTACTTTTGTAAAAAGGCTGTGTGATGTAGGCCATACCACTACAGATGCCTTTAAATTGTGGGTTTAAAAAAAAAAAAAGTGGGGGACTATTAAAATGAAGGTATATGAACCAGTCCTCAGCTGGCATTAATGCATTTAATTTGAATTTCAAAAATCTGACCTGTTCCCATTTTTGCATATTGGAGCACGTCTGGATGAAGGAACAGGACTGTGCTGAGAAATGGCAAAAAAATCCCCAACCCACAAAGAAACACATGCTGCTTTACTTATTTTACCTTGTTCCATTTGACTTGAGTTATCAGAAAGGCCATATGTTTTCATTCTTTGTATTTTGCCCCAGAACGATCATGGAGTTCCTCTCAGTTTTCCTCAGCTCCGAAGACATAATATCTGGCCTTAACAAATGGAAAAATACAATTAAAGCTGACAGCGGTCAGAACGCATGGCTGTGTTTTTAGCATTAATATGCTGTGCATATGTACCCGACATCCAAGCTGCCCCCAAAGCAGCTTCCCCCTCTCCGGTCTGCAATTCCAAAACAGATGCTGTCCAAATATTTGTGGCACCATCCAAAAAAAAAAAAAAA
>VXAK01021246.1:14475-45378 GCA_013399435.1 Arenaria interpres
CTTAAAATGGAGTCACAAGGTAATGGATGGATGCAAACATTTTGTGGAAAGCGGGAAAAGAGACGTTTTGAAGAGCAACACTAAGCTGGCTGCTGCAGACTGGCTCCAGCTCAGTTTTTTTCTTTCTTATTTATTACATACAATTGAAATAAGTGTAATGTATCCTGTTTGGTTGTAATGGCTGTTAGCTCAGGCCTCCAGGACTTACGAAAGACAAACCTTTTGGAACACTTTTTAAAAATAGCTGCTGTTTAAGAAAGAAAAGCTGTAGTTTTGGGGTGGTGTTTTCTTTAATGCAGTATTTCAAAGCTATTTACAGAAAATAAATAGCTAATAACTATTTACTTGAAATAATAATAATAGATATTTACTTCAAGTCTTTGATTTGAAAAATTTTCCAGCTTGAAGTCCCGACTGATGTGGTACAGACTCTTTATTTTTGCCAGCTACTAATCTGTTTTCTTTTTAAACTAAATGTTGTACTGTGTTTTGTTTTATTCAGCTCTTAATTCTTTTAAAATGGAATGGTCAAACTTCTGCCTTGGTATTATTCTTTAATTCTTTGGCCGCTTCTCAAGCCTGAGTGCAGAGATCTCCCTTGGTAGTAATTTTCTATGTGAAGAGCAGCGTTCAGAACCGGGTCTGCGGCTCTAGGGCCATTTTTGGCCTTTGCTAGACTACACTAAAAATGGGTTTTTGTGATGTTAGAACTGCCCTGTCCTTCCTAACTTACTTCATCCTAACAAAAAAGTTGTCATCATACAACAGCAAACTTTTGGTGGCCATCAGACTGAAACTAGCACCCTCACCATGAAAGGCATCCCAGTTTGAGGTCAGCTGGTTCCTACGCAGCTGATTAAAGCTGAGGCTCCCACAGATAAGGCAGGTGCGTGTTCCTGCACAGGAATGCCAAACTGGCATTGCCCAGGTTAGATCCTGCCCTGGAAAAGGGGTTGGGGGTCAGCATCAGAAAAGCTCCTGAGCACAATTGCTTTCATTGAGGTGGCTCTGCCAGGGCTGGAAAACTGCTGGACCAGTCTGCTGCCTGGCAGCAGTCACGGCAAGGAGTGGGAGACTGTACATCCCGTCTGTTTGCCCTCAAAGGGAGCTAGGGAAAGTAAGGAAAAATGACATAAAGGTGCTAACGTCCTCCTCCTTGAACCTGGATTTTGGGGGATTGTTTGTGACACAATCCAGCCAGAGACACCTTCACATGTTTAGTAACATCAGATGGAGTGGCAATGTCCAGGCAATAAATTGGTCAAGGTAAGGCTCCTTCAGAACTTGCTGCCCAGCTTTCACAAGCCAGGCTGGATTCTCTCTTCTCGGGTCAAAGCAGCATCAGACTCTTAATTGTCTAACAAGGGCAAGTATTTCATCATATGATGCTCCACTATCATTTGAGAACAGTTTTCTGTCACTAAAACCAGCCAGAGTGGAAAAGCTAAAACATCTCCTCTTGGGGGTTATTTGAGCTGGAACTAAGTTCCTTGCCCTTTCTGGAGGGATAATTCTGCAATGATTTCAGGAAAAAAAAAATCTGCTTTTCCTGCCATAGGTAAGATCCAGGTCCCTGCGCTGCTTAAGTTTGTAACGTTGAGATCAAGTCATTCATCAGCTTGTTCTGGCCCCCTGCACAAAACAGAGATTGCTTTGCGGGAATAAATGTACTAGCAGGGAAAAGAAAATGAAATGAAAACCTGGGCCTGTTTAGAACAATGTAAGACAAACCATCCAGTCTTGTGCCAGTATGTTTACCTTGGCAGGCCCCCCTCTCTCCCGCTGGAAGAACCGAGTTCTCTCTCTACTATGAGAATTCTTTTTGTGGATGTTTTTTTTAAAAAAAAAAAAAAAGGCAGAAAAGAAAAACAAAACAACCGCCCTGGAGCAGATCATTCATCATACGCAGAGTGGGAGCATGAAAGGGGATTTGCTTTGACCTAGTTACAAAAACAAAAACAAAGAGGCTTTCTCTAATTGCCCAAATGACTCAAGTGGGACTGGGTGTCAAAAGCAACAGCTCTCTGCTTCCTTCAGAGCTGTACCTTCATACAGGGCACCAGGCTCCAACCTGTTCCAGTTCAAGACCTTGGGAGCCGTCTCTGCGCCCCAGGAAGCCCGGGTAAGCAAAAGCCAGCCAATTCCATACGCTGGCATGTACAAACAGGACCAGGAGCCAGGACAAACATGTTTCATAAATTACAACAAAGACAGTGGCTTTAAATGCTGAAAGTATCAAGTCTTCAATGTTTTGCTTTGCCAAGAGCCTGCAGACAAGCAAGATATTCTTGCTTTACCATTTTGGTGCTGCTGTAGGACGGACCTGGCTTTCTGTCCAGCAGCATCTGCAGGGCTGTCATTGATCCCCTAAGCCTAAATTTTTATTTCAAAGGAGCCTGAGGGCAGCTACATATCCAAAATGCCATGGGAGCGAGGTGCCCAGCTTTTCCAGGCACTGGTGAAAAGACCAATGTCAGTGCATCGCTATTGCAGGCTGTGGGGTAAAAAAGTCAGAGCAAATACAGACAGGGCTGGGGAACAGGAGCTAGGAAGAAGGAGAAGAGCAAATGGAGGGAGATAAGGGGCATGAGTAGAAGCAAGGGTTTTATGCACATATATAGGAAAAGAAAGTTAGTGAAAGAAAAGAGAAAGCTGTTCATCAGCTACAGAGAGCAGCTTGGAAAAATCAGCATACAAGATCTCTGGGACTGCCCAGTTACAGCCAGGTAAAAAAAAAAAAGTTGTCTATTTGGCATCTCATTGTACAGTAGTAGTTGTCCAGTGTACGTGTGAAAGCAGCAAAAGCTATTTCTGTTAGGAGCTATTGGGCTGGCCCTTCCTTGGAAGTCCATCGATTTAGCCCGCAGTTCTCAGGCAGGGTCCTCAGCGCGGCAGAGAAAGGGCCAAGCGGGAGGTTACAGAGACAGGGCTTTTCTGAAGCCCAAATAAAGTCCTGGTTCTATTCAGGTTTAGAGGGGAGGTTCACCAGAGAGTTTGTATTTTTTCCCCAGCTGGTTCACCATCTATTTTAGATGGAACTGTTTGATCTCTTTCTACTTTGTGTTTCTTTCAGTTTCCCAAACAATAGGAGGAAGCTCGCCTGTTACGTGTGCTTGGGCCCCAACCAAGCTTTTCCCAGCTGGAAAAATCACTCCATGAACTACAGAGGGTTTTGGGGTTGGTTGTTTTTTTTTTTTCCCAGCTGTAATTACAAGATTCCCAGTTCCCTTATGCATTTTGTAAGGTAGGTACAGGCTGTCTAAGGGGAACAATGGAACATTCCTGAGTGCTTAAACAACTGCCGTTTCCCCACCATCACCCCCTCTATAACCTGGGGAGGGTTTAAGCACGTTTTAGCTGTTTGGCTTAAGGTTACTGAGATCTCAGCTGAAAAAACATAGGGAGGAGCCCAGCTCCACCTAATGCTCTTGCTCTGGTGAGTAAGGTACCCAGGCTTTTCCTGTTACCTGATTACATACAAAACCGCCTCAAATTCACCAGACAAGCTGGGAGGACTTGGCAAGCGCATGGGGAGTATCTGTGCAAGGGGTAGCTGGCAGCACCATTGTCATCTCAGACAAACATGCCCCACACGGTATAAACATATATAGTAAACCGTATATTCATATGTAACTAGCCTGGTAGACAACCTTGCCCAAGGGACCAGCAAGGATCTCTTAATAGAAATGAGACCTTTGCTTGACCCATCATGTTCATCGACAGCAACAAGCAGGTCCCACCCGTGAGCACGTGTCCAGCAAACTTCATCTCCTCAGACAGGAGACCTTCCAGCTGATCCTGACTGTCCCATCACACCTGAGATGCACTATGGGTTACTGTTCCACTGGATGAAAGCTGCGCAGGTGGATAGAGGAGAGCATTAACCTTGACTGTAATGCTTAGGAGGGAGCAGAAAGGCAAATAATTAGGCTACAGAAAGGCTCTGGCTAATTGTCAACATCCCCTTGCCCTGTTGGGGATAAGAACCTTCTTTTAAGGACCCTAATGTTCGCATTATTCTTCACACAGGTAACATTATCCAGTTGGGACCTTAAAGCACCTGGGCACTAAAGAAGCAAATGGCTGTGTTGGCCAGGACCACCATATGGAATGGAGAGAAGGTAAGGAAGGGTCTTCTCCAGCCAGCAACACCCAGAGGTGAATCTCCCACCACCTCTTCCCAACTCTAAGTGAAAATCTCCCACAGCTTTGCCTTACCTGTACAACTGTGGGCAGGACCTCTTCAGAGCAGCAGAGGACAGCCCCAGCTTGTTCTGGTTTCTCAGCCGTGTCCTCCAAATCAGATCTTTCATTCTCCCCCAAGCATGGCTCTCACCCTAGGGAGCAAAAAGAAACCACAACTTGAAGGACCAGAGGCGACCTGAGCTGCTGGCAGACCCCATCTGGCCAAGGTATGATACTTTGGGGTACTCCAGGGTGGCAGGGAGAGGGGAGCTTCTCTATTTTGGATGGATAAGAATCAGGTCCCATAAAAGAATTTTTAACACCTTGCAGTGGTGCCCGGTGGCCAGCCTGGACCTGTACAGGACACAGCCAGACAGGATGGATCAACTGTCGGTAATACCATCCTTTTTTGTATTTTGGTTCGTAACGTTTCTAGGACTCTGCTGTTCTTTCTGACAAGGTTTCAGAGAGTGAGGGCACTTCCCTGGTGAGTGCTGAGTAGCTGCCCAAAGGCACGTTTTACCTTATTGTTAGGCTGCACTAAAGGAAAAGATGGGTTTGGTTTCGTACCTACTCACACGTGCCCAGGGGGTCCTTTACAACAAAAACAACCCAAAAAAAGCAGCTTGACTCCCTTGTCCTTTCTGTTAGGCCAGGTGCCTTGCTATCAGCCCTTTTCAAGGAGGTGACTTTTGTGGACCGTGAATTAGAAGAGATCAAGCCTTTGTTTCCCTGTCACGTCCACAAGCCACAGCAATTGGGCACTTACAGTTGAAATGCTAATAGAGATTATCAGGAGGTCAGGGAGTCTCCTGAGGCCTCCCCCCCCACTAATGTTTGTTCTCTCCAGGCTGAGCTCATCTGGCCTTAGGAACTGAAAAAGGAGCCACACATCCAAACGTTTCATGTTTTAAATTTCCTAAAGCAATGGCTGGAAAACTTTGGGAAAAGAACAAAAAAGATCATGCCCCAGGACTAGCATAATGGGGAGAAACAATTCCCATTTCATTTCAGTGGAGTTCTCAAACCGCTGTCACGTTCGGGGCATTGTTCTGCCCTGTCCCAAGGTGCCTTCCCGCTGTGCCACCAGCAGAGCCATTGCTCCAGGAGCTGTGGCCACCTCGGGAGCACAACCTGGCTGCTGCCCAGCCCCAGGCACCAGCCCAGGCAGAACCAATTGCGGTAATTCTTCTTGGGGCTCCACTAAGTTTTCGGTTCCAAACTTCAGATGAGGTCACGGGCTCAGCCGAAAACTGCAGCACCGGTTTCTGTGCTATTGAGTTAATCGCCCGTAAGTGAGACTGTTTACTCATGGAAATATCAAACCTTTGTGTTTGCTGCTGGGATTAACATGTGGTGTGCTGTGGAAAGGTTTTGGAAGCCTCAGCAGTTGGTCCATGATAATGTAGGTACAAGTTAAATATATTCCGCAAAGGCAATACATACCGAGATGTGCTTGCTGACGTCCACACCCTAAAAGCAAAAAGCAAACACAATGATAAATAACAGGACAGCAAGACTATCTCACGGTGCTGGGAACAGACTGGGCTCTGCTCTCAGCTCTGCCCTGCAGTCCACCCAGACCCTTGGTAAAGTCCCTTATCTCTTTACGATTCAGTCCCTCATGCATGTGGTAATCTCTTCTTTACTCCTTCATCTCTCGCCTCTCTTTTGTATTTAGACGGCCAGCTCATGTGTATAGCACCTGGTAGCCCAGGGACTAGTGTAACAGGATTCCCATACAGTACCTGACCCTGAAGTAAATGGGGCATTTCACGCTCAGGGTACAAAACGCAATGCTAAGTGACAATACTAAGGTGTGGTGTAACAAGAGAGCACGAGGATTCAGTTTAAAGAGTGTGGATCTCGATTCTGCCATCCTGTGAAGCCACAAGGGCTTCCCAAGTGCTTACAATAATGCTCACCCTCCAGAAGCTGGCTGGACACAAGCCAGAGCACGGAGCACCTTTCAGGATTCAGCCTTGAATTGGTTTCTGAAGTTCATCGAAACGTTTGCAACCTATCTGCAACTTCGGGGTGGAAATTTCATGAGAAGGTCTTTCCCATGACAGACCTACTCCTTCCTCTTTCCTGTCAGGCTGGGAATACTCTGATTAGAGCCTCTGCCCTGGCATTTCAGCACTTCTGGTCCCCACCGGAACCTGAAAGTGCTGAGGCAGCCACAAACAATGGGAAAGAAAGGGAGAGGAAAAGCATTCCTCCCGGTTCCCTTGGACTTCAGTGACATGGTTTCCCTGAAACACGCTTTAGGAACTGGAGCTAATTACACTGATGTGTTGCCAGTCTGCTAATAAGTGTTACCAGCTAAGGGCTGGTGCGTTAAAAATTTTATTGATGGTAATGAATGTGTGCTTGGTTTAATCTCACTGCCCCAGCCTCACTCAATAGAAGACAGAGTTGGCTTGTTCTCCCGGCACCCCACTCTGATCTGCCTGAGCAGAACTTCTCCCTCCGTCTCCCGCAGATCCCACTTGGAGTCTGGCTCCAAGCATATCGCTCACCTTTCTTACTGCAGGGTCCTTGGACGGAAAAGCCTGTCCCTCAGCCATGCTACCAGCTTCTCTGAACTCATTCTCCTTGTTGTTCCTATTGTTTGATGACTTCCTGAGCCCCGCCATCGGCTGGCTGTTTCCTGATTCCAGGTATCTCTCACTTCCTGCAATGAAACACAAAGACTTGCTCACATTTCTCAGCAGTGTCCTGCTAGGATGGGCCCTGGGCAGTGCTGCCAGCAAGCTGTGACCTCAGGTGGGATGACAACCCAAGGACTTGTAGGGTGGATGGTCAGACTCGATGATCCCAAGGGTCTTTTCCAACCTGAATGATTCTATGACTTAATGGTGGGATGAGACCTCATGTGTTTTCATGCCACACTTCAGTGGAAAGAAGGTAAACGCTCCAATAAAGTGTCCAACCACAGCAGACTTTTTAATGTCTTCCTCATGGTCTTATTTTCCTTCCAGGCCTGCTCTGAAACTGCCAGGAAAGAGCATTTCTGAGTCTCAGCACTAGAGATCCCAAAGGCCGTTTACACTCTTGACTCAATCCTGCCAGGGGGTGCGTCGATGTTCTGTGTTTCACCAGGTATGAGAGTCAGGCTGGAGTCCAAGCTTTGCAATGAACTAATCAACCTGGCTTAGTGGGCTGGTTCACATCTAACTTTTCAGCTGGCTTTATCATCACTAAGCTGAGCCCACTCTTTCTCAGCCTTCTGGAAAAGTTGGTCTCTGGATCCAAGCTTTGCAGCTGGGGCTTATTTCCACTTGGTCTGTAGAATAAGTCATCCTCCAGGAATGCGTTCTGTGCCTGCTTGGGAGGGCAGGAGACCAATAACAGGCATAAGGCTTTCCATCTTAGATCAAATCCCACCTTGGCTGGGGGGGATTTTAAAGCCACATGGAGGGGCTGCACTAATGGCCCCATTCAGGCATGCTTAATTTCCAAAAGAGAGACCCATTTTGTAATGTATTTGTCCTAATCTTTGTAGCCACAGCTGCAGAGCAAAGTCCTGCTTCATGTGAAGAAATGTTAAAATCTTAGGTGTAGCATTTTAAAACTCATCTCTTAGCTTTCCAGCTAAGGTTTAGTTCCACTAACACCTTGCTCTGTTCCCATCTCTCTTTCCTAAGGAAAAAGAAGTTGCTGGTCAACTTATTTCACCAGCCAGTGGCAAGCAAGAGGGCAGGTTAGAGGTATTTGAACTCACCATTGCAGCTGCTCAGCTTTTCAGTGTTTGCTCCTATTTCTGGGATGATGGAAAGATCAGAAGCGTTTCCAGTCTGAACCAAGAGGCTGTGAGGTCTGCTCCTCCCAGCAAACGACGTCTTCACGTCTTGGTACGAGTTGAGGAAGACGGTGGCAGCTCCACAGGAGCAATGTTGCAGAAGATACTCCTACACCAGACACAAAGAAAGTATGCAGACGCTCTCAGGTAACCGTGCGGAGTGATGTTACACACAAACTGCAATCATTCCCAGCCCAGGGATGCCCAAACTTGTCCTGAGACCCGTCAGGACCCAGGCAAATTATTTAACTCTAAAAGGCTGAGAAGCCTGGAGTTGGCAAGGTAGATTTTTCATGGGACTTTTTTTTTTTTATGGGTTCATTGGTGTTTAACTTAAATTGCCTGACACTCAGCATCTTTTAGGGTTGAAGCAACCCTAAGAAGTTGGAATTCAATACAAGAAGAAGGAATTGAATGCAAGTTTCTAAACACGGAGCTGCTTGGCTAAGGCATTTGTGTAAATAAACTGATCTGTTATAACACTGACTCGCGTTTTGAGATAATGTTATTTGTTTTGGAAGGTGCACAGACAGCAGTATCTTGCATTTTTATTGATGGGATGCCATAATTCTCTTACGTGTTACCAGTGAGATTCCCTATACGTGGTACTTCAGCTGCTGTATGGTGGGGAGGGGAGATTTTGTACCTTGCACAACCACGTTGCACAAGAGTTTAAGAGGGCAGGAAGCAAGGAGACCTTTATCCAGCTGAAGTGGAAAGGGAACCAAGCTGTTTATTGCTGTTGGCCTCTGGAGACCCCCAAGGAATTGACAGCTTTAATGTAACGTTTCATCTGGGTATGTTGCCACAGCAGCACGGCGCTTTGCAATACCTATACCTTTGGGTCGTGCTTTGAAAATCTGATGAAAGATGCTGCTCTTGGCCCAGGGCATTAAAGACTTCCTTGTAATGCAAAGGATGTGGAGTAACTGCGTTCTTTTTGTGTCCCAGGATCAACACCATACCCAGAAGCACCTGCTGTGGTTATGTCTGGGAGGTCTCTTCATAAGGTCATCAAGATGGTGAGATCCAGGAGGTTCATAGCAAAGGTAAAGGAGGATATATCCCTTTATTTTTTTTGTTTTGTTTGGGTTTTTTTGTTTAAACATCCACGATTCTGCAAGCAAAAGCAAAATGCTGTGCAGTTGTAGAGAACAGCAAAAGATTTAATGTTTCAAAGACATGCTTAGAAGAGTTATGATGAAAGAAGGTTTCCAAATGTTCTAAGGTTTCCTGCTTGGTTAAGGCTAGTTCTGTGAATGACGAAGTGCCTTCAGCACTGCCTGGTACTTAATGGAATAAATCAGTACAGCTCTGTCAGCTTCAGCAACCCTCATTATCTGAGTGCTTCTGGAAATGTCATCCATTTCTGTGGTAATGTCTGTGGAGCTCTCAAAACAGCATTGGATGCACTGGCCATCTACAATCCTCATGACTGGCTCTTAATACCATACTAACCCATCTTTGTTCTGGGGATTGCATCTTCTTTAGTCACATCGGGGGCATGGGAACACTTTCGTGCTCAAAGTCTGCCTGGGGAGTGAACACGGTTTGGAAAGTAGCCTTAGGATGCCCTCCAAAGTGTGATGTGGATGGCAACCTCCATGTCTTGTGGCAAACTGGGGTAGTAGCATTCCTCTTCTACGTGAGAGGGGCAGTGAATCCGAAGAGGAAAATAAGAGAAGCAGACACTAAAGAGATATTCAAGAGAGATCACCCAGTTTTGTAGAGCACGTGGCAAGTGCTGAACGTTACATCTGGGGGTCCAATTCCCCACTGAACAGCATGGGGCAAAGGCGGCTGAGAAGGCACTGCTGAGACATCTTAGAAAATACCAAAAAGATCAAAGTTTCAAATATTTAAATCAAACCACGGTGCCTTTCATTTCGGTGGGAGCTGGGAAGGAGGGGGGCACAACACCAGATGAGGAATTGACCCTGAATTTGCAGCTTGGAAGAGTTACTTTGAGCCATGACTCACGGTTGTAAAGCTTCAGGAAATGTGTTAACAATTCCCAGGCTCTATGTAGGAGGCTGCATTCCTCTGAGCGTGAGAGATGGGTACATGGAAATGACGGGCTATGCTGCCTTGCAACCTGACTCACGACTTGGCTTTGGCTCTGAGGAGGAGCCGGTCACCTACTGCAGATCCAGTCCCAGCAGGTGGGAGAGCAGCACCAGGGGAGGAATGACGCCGGTGGGAGATTAAAAGACTCGCCACAGCATGGCTGGGAAGAAATAGCTGAGTGTGACAAACCCCTTGTGTTCCTTCAGGGGTGATAAAATAAATAAAAAGGGAGGGAAGCAAAAAAGCTGGAAATGTGTCATGATGGCCAAAGATAAAGAACTGAAAAGCAGAGGTGGGATAGAGCTGAACAAAATACGCAGGGGCTAGAAAAATGCTGTTTAGGTGGACACTGAAATGATTTACAAATTTCAGTCAAATTCCCCAGCTAGTTCTGGCTGACAAAAAAAAAAAAGAAAAAAAAGAAAAGAAATGCTGAGAAGTTTCATGTCAGAGCTTCATTTGGCAGCTCAGAAGCACAGGAAGGGAAAGAGAGCATGGATTTGGGTAGCGAAACCACTGCTTCTCTTTCCCATTTTGTCCGTTTTGTGGGAAATCCTGGGATTTTGACAGTTTGAAACCAGGAGGACAAGAAAGAGCTTTTAATTCAAAACACAATTGCTAAGGAGGTCCGTGGAAACATTTTGTTTTGATAGCATTGATGTGTTCTTAGGAAGTTTTCAACTGTGGAGAAGTAAAAGCTCCTGCCTTTGAGTCTAGCCACTGCATGAGGTGAGAGGGATGCTTTTTAACTCTAAAAGGAAGCATTATCTAGGAAGCAAAACTGAACAAGAACAGAAACCCAAGTCTACCCTAAGGGAAGCTGAGCCCACTGTGGGCTCCTTGAAGACCAGAGCACCCAGCCCAGGTGGGTGTGGGGTCCAGTAAATCAGCATCTTCTTTAATGAGGAACTTTCTATCTGGGCCTTGAGTATACCATTTAATGGGAGATACTGCGGTGTTTGCTTACCTCTTTGATCTGTCTCATCTTCTGCTCTTTCTGCAAGCTGCACACTTGCTTCTGGAGACGCAGGTTGTGTTCCTGCAGCTGCCCAATCTTCTCAATCAGTTGGCAAATGTGTTCCAGGTACCCCAGACCAGACCCCAGGACTTTGCTGTTACCTTGGTTCACCTGCAATGACAATACAGCTCAGACCACGGAGTAATAACAGAGCAATCCTTAATAGCAATGGATGCAGTACCCCAGGTTGCAGTGATTTGCTCCTTTGTGACCAACTTGGGGGTACATTTTGTCTGCCTTTGCCAATCCGCAACCTTTACAGCACAGCTGAACTCAGACCCGCATCATTGGTGGGTCAGTGAAAGGGACATGTACCTGAACCAAGCTGCCAAGCTGGAAGAACATCTTTCCACTGGCCTTTAGCAGATCCCAGCTCACATCCCCTGCTGCTGCTGCTTTCCCAGTCACGAGGAGATGCTGGAAGAAAGACTGTGGGATCAAGCTGGCTGTCTGGCTATGGCCCTGTACCGCTCATGTCTCCCCACCCAGGACCTGCAGAGCCTCACTGCTGCTCAGCTGGAGATGGACAGAGGACAGGCAAAGGTGCTTCCCAGCCTCCTGCTCATCTCTCTTATAAGAGGCTGAGGGACTTGGGTCTTTTAGTCTGGAGAAAAGAAGACTGAGGAGGGATCTGATCAATGCTTATAAATACTTAAAGGGAGAGTGCCAAGAGGGTGGAGCTGGTCTTTTTTTCAGTGGTGCCCACTGACAGGACAAGAGGAAATGGGCTCAAACTTGAATATAAGAAGTTCCACCTAAACACAAGGAGGAACTTCTTTCCTTTGAGGGTGGTAGAGTCCTGGAACAGGCTGCCCAGAGAGGTGGTGGAGTCTCCTTCTCTGGAGACATTCCAAACCCACCTGGGACAAGTTCCTGTGCAACCTGCTCTGAGTGGACCTGCTTTGGCAGGGGGTTGGACTAGATGATCTCCAGAGGTCCCTTCCAACCCCCCATGATTCTGGAGACCTCGACATTTTTGACCCCAGGACTTCCCCAGGAGCAGCAAAGTGCCCTCTCCTGCGCCACAAGTGGACTCTGCTGAACGTGCTAACAAAGCCATGCCGAGGCTCGCTTCCACCTTGGCCCTGCCTGCCGATGTGCGTGTGATAGCAGTAAGTAAAATAAGCCTCGATCTTTACAAAAGCAGTGCTCTAAGTTTATCTTACTTCAAAAAAAAAAAAAGTTCCCTCTACAAAAGCAGGAAGCTTACTCTGTCTCCTTTCCCACAACAATCTACATTTTTGGGGAAATGCCAGCCTTGGGACTCTTCCTGTATTTTCATTATGTCAGAAAGCTCATGGTGTGTTCAAAAATAATCAACACTAGGATTTACTTCTTTTTAAACAAATGATGATACAATGTTATTTATAAACAGGTATTATTATGTCCAGATGCTTTTGTGTCTGAGGTTGGGACAGAGGTCACATGAAATCATATGACTCCAAGCCAACCAGTCATTCACATTCATGATTTTTATTTTCCTCTCGGGCAGAGCCTGCAGAAGCGGTGGCAAAACAAAGGTTACTCGGCCATAAAACTGAGTTTTTAGTGTTTCTGTGCAGTGCAAAGGGGCAGCCACAGGACCCACAGGGAGAACAAAGCCCACGTGGTGCCTGCTGGGAAAAGCTTTTAAGCATTATAACCAACATATCTGAAAGGAGCTAGGGGTTTTGGGGTGCCCAGCTTCAGAAGCATGATTTTTCAGAAAGTACATGAGTATTAGCTTCTGAAAATCTGGGGTTTTTTAAGCTGTACCAACATGGGTAGTCAAAAGCTCCTCATTCCCCTTGAAAATGTAGGCTTTCTGCCACTCTGTATGATCTTTTTGCACATTTAACAACTTCACTTTCTGCAATTTTGCTGTTCCAGTGACTGATGGCACGTCTATATTGCCCTGTGGAGACAGTGAGCCAAATCCAACCCCTTCCATAGCTGTAGAAACACAATGGAAGACTACAAGGGACAGAAGAGCTCTTGGACAACAGCATAAAGGAAAACATCTGGCTGTAACCTCAGGACTGGGGATACAGCGGGAAGCACTTGAGTGTCATCTCTTTCAGGCAGAGACCCTCTTTATTTATCCAGTTCTTAACACTGTAAAGTCCTGCTTTGTGTTCGCAGGCAAAACGGGCAGAGGAGGAGAAGAAAAGGTGGCCCAGATTTCCAGTGCTGTGTGCCTAGGGCTGAAGGTACTCGAAAGCAAAGGTGTTTTGGGCAGGCATGGAGAAAATCTGGCTTTTAGCAATAGTGAGAGAACTTCCAACTCCTGAGAATATGGGTCCCCAGAAAAAAAAAAGGCAGGGGGGGAAGGTGTAGAGCAGTTGCTTCAGGCCTTGGGGTAAAGGGGATTTACCCTTGTGGAGGACGTAAACCAGACTGAGGGTTGGACCCAACATTCTGGAAGCCCCTGTTTCACAGCCATCTTTCAGAGGTTGCTCAGGGCAGGCAGTTTGGGCTATTTAATAGGAAATTAATTTGCATTTTAGTGAAGCGATCCCAGCAAGCGTGAATGAGCAAAAGGCAAATGAGGCAGAGCCTGCGGTGCCTGCCCAACCTCTGTGGTCAGCAAGCAAGGGTAAAAGCTTTTTTAAGGGGGATACTTCACCTTGCTTGCCCTGCCACGAGGCCTGTTAGCATCAGGGTTGCTCAGATATAGCAGGCATTCAATACAGAAAATGTGTGTAATTCAGCTGGTTGCCCCCAAAACGATTGCTCAGAAAAGGCCTCTCCAGGTACCCTTACAGGACTTTCTTTTCCATAGACTGGAAATACCTAAACAGCCCTCCCTATCTTCTGGTCAGGCCACGTGCAGCATAGAACCTGCTCTGTCACATTCTGGTCTAAATATTTTTCTCTCAGCACCTGTGAAGAGAGTTTTATGCCAGCAGCAGAGGGTGAGCAACCATAGGAAAACAGAAAACATTTTCCAGGATGAGACTCTTCTAGTCTCCATCCTCCCGGTTGAAGCTTCCCCACATGTTCACCTAACGGGACTGAAATTTTTCCCATTGCCCACATGGGGACTGTCAAATAGCATTGGAACAAAAGCCATGTGCCTATTTTTGAGTTGATGAAACCTACGAAGAAGGAAAACCATCTCACCTAGTTTTTTTGAAGGTGAAAACGCAGAGGCTCAGATGGACACAATTTATGAATCAGATGGTTAAAGCTGTACTAGGAAAGTAACAACATAATGTATAAATAGGTGCCAGATTTTGCTTTCAGGTACATCAGACTCTCAGCTGGAAGAAAAGGAATCCAAGGCTCTCAGCTACACTGTTCTGAGTTATTCCCACTGCAGTTTTGACCCTGCAGAGTTAAAGTGCCGTACACTGAGTACCCGTGGAACTAAGAAGACATCTCTGCCCTTGTGAGTGCTCACCTAACTAAGTTTTGGGGATGGGTTTTCAGTTGGCTGGCAATAAACCATCACAGATTTCTTAGGGACCTATAAATACAGGATCAGCATCTGCACTGGGAAATTTGGCTTGTCTAGAGCTCTCCAGTCAATATTTTGGCTGGTGTAAAATCACTTTTTTTTTTTTCTCTGAAGCCACCAGAGTTGCAGAGATGGGAGCCTGTCCCTCTCCCTCTGTGTATGTGTAACATCGTGCTTACTGCAGCATCTGAGTGCTGCAAAGGTCTGAAGTTCAGTGAGAGCTGGAAGAAAGTCAGTTGTTTTCAAGCCTCTTGTCCCATTGAGGCGGAATCACGGAATTGTTGGCGTTGGAAGGGACCTTCTAGAGATCATCTAGTCCAACTCTCCTGCCAAAGCAGGGCTGCCCAGAGCACATCACTCAGGAGCATCCAGGCGGGGCTTGAAGATCTCCAGAGAAGGGGACTCCACGACCTCCCTGGGCAGCCTGTTCCAGGGCTCTGCCACCCTCAGCGGAAAGAAGTTCTTCCTCAGATTTGAGTAGAACTTCAAAATCTGCATTTCTGATCATCAAATCAGCACCTCATCCTGCCTAATTTCAGCCGTGATCCTTAGCTTTGATGAATGCGATGGGCTTTTCTTCATTTCTGCTCAATGGAAAACTCTCCTGGGCTGGACCTGGCAGCGGGAGCCCAAACTGATGGGCAGGGCTCGCTTGCAGGCGAAGCTCTTCTTCATTCAGACAAGAGCTCGCTGGTGTCTCTTGCAGTGACTCAGCTTTCGGCAATTCATGCAATGCTCTTCGCTTTCTCTCGGGGATAGTTTTGAGTTGTACCACGCTCCATCCTCCCGTACATCCCTCCCTGCCCACTCCTGCTGCGTTGCCGCGGGCTGCGCGCCGGCGGCAGGGTCACTGTGCCGACAGCCACGGGATGCAATTACAACCCTCCCATCGTGGGCTCGCAGCAACTGATTAGTGACGCCACGGGCTGAGCGGGAAGCATTTGTCACTGGAAGCTGACAGCACCAAAAGGCTTGTGAATAACAGGAAAGAGAGGGATCGTGCTGTATATTTCTGACGGCTCCACCCTGCTCTCCAGGAGGGGCTGCGCTTAGTGATAGCTTCTGATTTCCTCCGAATGGCACGCACGGGCTACGGGGCTGAGCATCACAGGTTGCCCCATCCTTCCCCTGAACCGTACCCCTCTCCGGCAGAGCAGTATTTTGACTGCTTTGGCCCAGAATAATTACTACTCTGTAAATAATGTTGGGGTTTTTTTCTATTTAATGACGACAATGCCCCCACCCTCTGTCTTCTTCCAGGGGTATGGGCTGACTTTAAATGTAAACTTCATGGAGGGTGAGGAAGTGTTTGCAAAGCAAAAGCATCAAAAGCTGTGTATCTTCAAACTGACCCCAAACATTTAATTTGGCTTAAAAGGAAACGCTTTTATTTAGGCTTCAAAGTTCTTTCACTTGTTGTTTGACAGCTTCCACTTTCTTTCATCTTTCTAAACGTAGGCAAATGTCAAAATAATGACAGTGCAAAACAAAAGATCAGAAACCTTTGTTTAAGAAACACCAGACTGAAATGATTTGATGTATATTTTCAGCCAGAGCCAGTCACCAAATGAATCCTAATGGTCAAAACATTTGGTCATTTTCCATCTCTCTCTTTCAGCAGTTTCCTTCCTGTTCTGTTGGAGGTGGCCTCAGCAGCGAGGGAGGCCGGGAGGACACCAAGGGACATCCTCACCCAGAGACTGACCCTTTGCTCGGCTGTGGTGTGCCAGGAAGCATGGTGCCATTGGCATTGCCACAGCCTGCCGGGCTGGGGAAACTCAGCTGCTTCCCTCTCACTTGCAAGTTGTATTCCCAAAACCAGCCAGAGAACTGAGGAAGCTGCTGTCACCTATAATTAAATAATGCTCTCACCTGGCATTTAATATAAGCCAATGTAAGCACTCTTGCATCTCTGTCAACGTGAATTTAATGCACTGGAAGTTGGTTTGATGGAACAATTTGGTTTGCCGCGTTCTGTGCCAAGCGACGTGGGAATGCCCTGTACTGGCCTCCTGTCTTTCAGACAATATTGCTTGTATTTCCAGTGGTATCTGAGACCCCGAGAAGACATCAGGCCAGAAAAGAGGCTGGCTCCTAAGTACCGTGTTGTATCTTGGACAGGGCAAATGTGACAACCGCAGAGCAAGCCTGGGGCAGAGCCTTAGCTGGGGTGGACCACGATGCACCCATCGGTTCTATGGGAAGATGATCATCAGGACATCATTTCTGAGTGGGTCTCACTCTGTCCTGCCTCCGTTGTAGGACAGTGAGGACAGGTCAGCCCTGTGTGGGTTTGGAGGTGGCAGAAGGCTCAGCAGCTGCAGGAGGATGAGGATGTCCTCATACTTTGTGGCACCAGCCCCAGGGCTCTGCACCGGCCAGGGACATTTCTTACCCCAGTCAGCCTGGGTGCTACCTGGCATCCCAGCAGGTTTCAAGAGCACTGCTCTCGAGAGGCAGCAGCCCTGGAGGTGCTCTGTGAAGAGGGGCAAAAACTTCCCCAGCATCTCAGTCCAGCTGTATTTATACAGCTCAAAAAAACAAACAAAGAAAAGCGCTCCGGGGCACAGAGCTTTAGCACTCAGCCAGTGAGGATATTAAAAAGGAGGGGAGATAAGCCACCAAGAGCTTCATTTCCTCTTCAGCTCCTTTCTAATTTATTCTCTTGTTTATTTAAATGCTCTGCTTTGGGAAACTGAGGGTCCATTTCACAAAGGATTTAAAGGAATTTCATGGGCAGCCAGAGCTGTCAGACAAGACCAAGCTGGCTGCAAACCCTCTGGAGCACGATGGAGAATTTAGGTAACTTTATAAAAAAGTCTCCTTGTGTTCAAACTCTCCTGCTCTGGTCCTTTTTTTTTTTGAACTCTTTGCCAAAAAGCCAGGTTGCTGTCTGTTTGGGAATGGTGCAAAATAGACATCTGCTGTGTGTGAGACACCTCTGGGGAGGAAGAGGTTGCTGCGTTGGACTGTGTGGTGCTTGTGCTGCCTCGATACGCAGTGTTAGCAAAGATGGGCCATCTCTGACCTATTCCTCCCTGCTTGGGAGGGTTTGGCATGCTGGAGAGGAAGGCCATTGCCTGATGGTTCAGGGCCCAGGCAGAGAGGTCATGGTGAAATTATACGCACAGCTCACAGCACTTGTCACTTGGCTTCCTCCCACCCACCTCCCATTCCAATTCATCACTATTACTGTGATGAACGCCCAGAAAAGAAATCCCCGTGATGCACTGTTTGGTGTGTCTGCGTGACCTTCTTCAACCTAGCCTGCCTCCTCCTTTCCTTTTGGACATGGGGCTTTTTGGGCTGTCTCTCTATCAAGAATCACAGAATCACATGGGTTTGGAAGGGACCTCTGGAGATCATCTAGACCAACCCCCCTGGACCTGCTTTGGCAGGGGGGTTGAACTAGATGATCTCCAGAGGTCCCTTCCAAACCCATGTGATTCTGTAATCAGCTCCCCCAGTTAGATCCTTCTGTGACTGGTTCATGGAAGCCACTGCAGCAGGCAGGCAAGGCAATGATCAGGCTTCATAGCATCCAGTATGGTAGAAGGCCAACAGAAGGGCTTTTTATTCTCCTGTCAGTCCCACAGTGTATCCAGCAAGGAGGGAAGTGCTGAAAATATTATGTCTTTAAAGTTCAGTCAGTCTCAGAACACAGGAGTTTCCACCACAGCTCTGCTTGGTGGGGTCTCCATGCCCAGACCAGCTCCAGCCCAGCAAAGATTTGAATTTGTCATTCATCCCCTGCTCACTTGTTATTCGAGAGAGCTGGGTCAAGAGGACAGGACAGGCCTGGACAGGAATGAGCTACCCCTTAGACAAGTTCTTTCCAAACTTCAGCACCCCGACAGCAGTCCAGCCGTTCCCAAAAACAGGAATAACCTGACCTTGAAAAACAAACTATGTTCTGATCCCCCTCCCAGGTATCAGAGGAGGATGACTATCTTCATAATCTTCATTTTAAGACCAGAATCAAGTCCATCTTCTAATCTCGGGTTTTTTGAAACATCAGATCTCCATGAGCCATTAGTCATCCTTACCCAGACCCAGTATATATGAATTACTTCAGGATTTCACTGCTATGAAAAGAGCTCTTAAAAATCAATTGCCAAGATCTCCTGCTTACAACAATTTCAGGGGAGGTTTTCTAACTCACTCAGATATGTCCTAGTTTGCAACAGACCGTAAGACTTGAACCCTGGCTGAGGTATTTGGACAGGCCTAGCTCTAAGATTCAGTTTAGGTGTTTCTTACCTCACTCAGTCTACAGCATTCATCCATGTATTCATCCAGACTGTCACTGGTGGGGTACTTCTTCAGCTGATGAAGGTCTTGCATGCTGCCAAAGGTCTCTGGGAAATTGTCAGCAATTGTCTTTGGCTCTTCTATGGGAGCTGGGGTGGGAAGAGTGTTTTCCCTGGGAAGGTCCGTCTCTGGGGTAGGTTCCTTTTCCAGAGATTGCCTTTCACTTTGGTCAAAATGTTCACCAGGACTTCCTTCCTGAGGGACACTGAAGTCTTCAAGGGGAGCTGTAGGACCCTGCACAGCCTCTGCCTCCTGGCTGTAGTACTCAGCTTGCTTTTCACTCTCTGCGTCTTGGTGGCTGACTTTCCTGGCGTGCTCTTCACATGTTCTCATTATCAGGTGGTCGATTTCTGGAGAAGAGGAGGTGCTAAGCACGCCCGAGTCACAAAACGAGTCCCTGCTGTGAAGCACAAAGCTCTTCTCCGAGCCCGTTGGCGTTGATGGAGAATTAGCCCCGCTGGGCAACTCAACCCCCGAGTCCTCGGATTCAAATTTGGAGAATCTGTGAAGCCGGCACTTGGACTCGAAGGCGCTGAGGTCAGGCAGGGTGGCTACATAGTCCATGCTTGCCGGGCCATCTGGGTAGTCCGGATCCGCTGCTGCATTCGGATTTGCCTGGCAGTCCGGCGGGAGGCTGGCGCCGGGGAGGTGGGACTCTTGGGTGCAAGCTGTGTCAGCCGGAGCCTCTGGGATTAACCCTGGGTTTTGAATTCCTTCATCGCTCAGTATCTTCATGTGTGTGAGCACGACTTTGTCCTCCGCAGGTGGGCTCGTCTTGCCTGCTTAAAAGAGAACAAGCAGAAGGTCGCAAGAGGCTATAAAACTCAGCGTATAGTTCATCCCCTGAGGGAGGTGAAATGTAAGACTGTCTATAGGAAGGTGGTAGAGGGGGGGCAGCCCTAATTTGTTTCTCTTGAGCTATATGAAGCTTTCTTGTCGGCTTTGCTACAACAGAGGCGTTGCGTTTCACAGCCCCAGAGTCCTTCCTAAATACACACAGAGTTCTGATTTGGTAGATAGATAGAAAACAACACACATAGCCAGATAATTTTTTTTTAGTGATTACCTGCATACAGACACAGAGAAATACGTGTTGTACCCATGATAGACATACATAAGGCTAATATATTTCCTCTGATTAAATGTATTCTGAACCAGCAAAAAAAAAGAAGTAAAACGAAATCTCTCTTTCTACAGGCTTAAGTGAATTTTGGGTTGCAACAACCAATTTGCAAACTGTTTCATATTCTCTACAGCGTTCTCTGCACACATACCAGTGACCAAAAGCAGGTATTGATAGGATGAGCAAATGAGGCACTGTAGATCTTTTTCACTCCCTGTATGGTTTTAGCTGTGAAGTAATTTCTTTAAGCGAACTCTTACCTTCTTTGTAAAGGGGAAGGAGATGGGGACAGCTTTTTTCATGAGCTTTTTGCACCTCGACAAAGACGACTTGTTTTCACATCACAATTACTTCACACGGTAACGTGGTAGAGCAGTCTCTGGATGAAAGGCTGATCTCCAGGAGTTGGAAGATCTGCCCCCAGGTTTCCTTACTGTTTTTCTGAATCTAGTATTTCACAGTGCAGACTTTGGGCTCACACCATTCTGAGAGCCAGCATGAAAGCTCTGCATCAACCCACTAGCAAACTGCAAATCTCAGCTCCACATCCATCTGTTGGTGGATTTGGGACCAGGAATTGCTGCCGTACAACAATTCAGTTTCTCTGGTACTTCTTCCCTTATTACTGCCTGACCCAGAGCAGCTCAGAGGGCTACAATACATACCCTTGTCAGGAAATCTTACTTCCTACTTCATTTCCTTCTCCTACTTCCTTTCTTTTTGCCTGACATCAAACCAGCAGCTGCTTTGAAAGCTCACTCACAGTAAGGTAGTTATCCTGAAGAAGGCATGGAAGCCCGGGACCCCCCACTAGCAGTAGACTGGGGAGAGCTCTGCTGTGCAACCCTCCTTCACAGTAACCCAAAAAACTCCCTGTTTCAGAAATAACCTGTTTTCCAGCCTCCCCTCCCTCAGCTTGCTTTCTGCAATGTCCGCAGACAAGGGAGACTTTTACTCATTAAGGCCAAGCTAGCTATTTAATGAATCATTTTCTATTTTATTTAAATTCCTTCTGTTTGGTCTGGAGGATTTCTTGGGGTAGCACTGAAACGTGCCCTTTTCTGTCCATAGACAGCCATAGATGTAATATTTTACACTGGATTTCTAAAAGGGCTGTCAGTGATAAGTAATCCCATCTGATGGGCTTTTTACGGCACTTGGGCACGTAGTGCTTATAGCCCCTTATAGAAGATCTTGTTTATCATATACAGAATTGCAACAGCCTCCTTTGGCGGAATTCACAGCTGCTCTGCACTGTAAAGAGCCAGATTTGGGGCAATCAGTGCCAGTCTGCAGGGCAACACCAGTACACTGCTATGGTGGGGGACAAGAGAAAGACATTGCCCACTGAAATATCACATGAAAGCTCATCAGGAGCTGCCTGTGCTGGGCTGGGTAACAGCCCTCCCACTCTTGGGATGAGCATGACGGACCCTGAGCTGAGGACCAGGAGTAGGGTCCATCGTCTTCGAAGGAGGAGATGGACCTGAGTCGTTACTGATGTGAAGAGGATCTACCTGCTCAGCTGCAAACACCTCCTGGCAGCGAGAGGTAAAGCGTTATATCTGCATGGAAAATCGATGTACAGGCTCTGCTGATGGCATCACCACCGCAGATGGCGCAACAAAACCACTGAGAGTCAGGAGGAGAGCGGTGGCGTTGCTGCACTTTCTTTTTAAGAACAAATCATACGGCTGTCACTCTCACCAGGAGTTACGATACGCAATGGTAGTCCCTTCCCACAGACTGATTGCCTTCGCTTATTAATCATGCCATGCTTTCCTTTGATTGGAGATTCCCTCTCTCTTTTTCAATCTGCCCCCCCCTTAGTTTTTTTTTCTTGCTTAACCGGTTTCACCCTGGCCTACACAAATATTTCTTTGTCTGAAATCAGGAAGCAGCATATTAAAATGAGGTCTTGCTGCTTACAGAAGGAGATGTCAGATGCTTTAATTCATATCTTTCATAAACACAGAAGCTACAATGTGCACCAGAAAGCTTGGCTGGGATAGGAAAAATAAAAAACAAGATGAAATCTCTGACTCTCTGCGTGAGGGTCCCCTCAATGCCAACAACCCCAGTGCTGAGAAAGGTCCGTGCTCTGGACAGCATGGTCCTCTCCCCATCCTGTGGTCACTAGAACACGGCACAGTTTCACAACAATTTCTTGTGTATCTCTTCTAGGCTGCAAACCATTGATCTCAGCACAGGCAGGTGCCGGTAACCACAGAGTTTGAGCGTTTCTGATTTATCCTCCCAGCCCCTTGTGATGATGCAGAATGTCATCATTCCTCCTACCACAAGTTCAGAACAGACAGCAGAGGACGGCAGGATTTTGCGACACACTCAGGCACCTCATCCTCACTCATTCTGTGTCCAGCTCTGGGTTACCGTGGCCAGTTCTGGGCTTCCCCGTTCAAGAAGGACAGGGTACCCTGGAGAGGGTACAGCAGAGGGCTACAAAGATGATGAGGGGCCTGGAGCATCTCCCTTGTGAGGAAAGGCTGAGGGACTTGGGTCTTTTTAGTCTAGAGAAGAGAAGACTGAGGGGGGATCTGATCAATGCTTATAAATACTTAAAGGGAGGGTGTCAAGAGGATGGGGCCAGTCTGTTTTCAGTGGTGCCCAGTGACAGGACAAGAGGAAATGGGCACAAACTTGAATATAAGTTCCACCTAAACATGAGGAGGAACTTCTATCACTTTGAGGGTGACAGAGCCCTGGAAGAGGCTGCCCAGAGAGGTGGTGGAGTCTCCTTCTCTGGAGACATTCAAACCCTGCCTGGACATGTTCCTGTGTGACCTGCTCTGGCAGGGGGTTGGACTAGATGATCTCCAGAGGTCCCTTCCAACCCCATGTGATTCTCTGATTCAATGATACTTTCCCATGGTCAATGAGGTCACCTGTGCTCCAGCAGAGAGATCTCCCATGATTAAGGCAGTGGCCTGAAACTCAGGTTTTTCTTGCTGCACCTCACTGAGGGAACAGCCTCTTCTTCCTCGCTCTTAACTGGGTTATGGAATCTAAACTGTGGGGCTTCCAACGAGCAGATTGTTTCTGCTACAGATCTTGAAAGAGGCATACAAAAATGCTCAGCTCTTTCAAGCCCATTGCTAACAAACACCAGAATGGTGCAATTAAACCTCATCTGTGCAATTACCAAAAAAAAACCAACCAAAACCCAAAACAGTGAGCCAGACCCTCAGCTGCTATAAATTAGCTCATTACCAGGGCCCCTAACCGAATTGTGTCAGCTAATTCTGGCTGAGGACTCGGGCTGTAAGTGTTCTGTAGGACAATACTGGGAGCCCAAAGTAAACTGGGGGGAGATGGGCTCCTGCCCGGGGCTGGGGGGAGCGTGCTGCGTGGGGGCTTCCCAAAGGAGGTGTGAAGAGCTTCAGAGAGCTGAACGGCGGGGCGAAGGTTGGTAAGATGTATTTACTTCTGCTGGAGGCCAGCCAGGTTTGACACTGCTGCTCCTGGGAAATGGGCCAAGATTTTTTTGTTGTTTTGTTATTATTGTTTTTTTGTTTCCTTTCCCCTGCGCTGGTTTTCCACACTCCTTCTGGAGTTGGAGGGTAAGGTATGGAAAGATGCTGCTTTCAGGCAGCTGGCTGGGACACTGGTGTGACAGCAGGGGAGGAACTGGAGTGGTGTGTCCGCGCTTAGGAATTGTTATAGCTTCCTGCAGCATCTTTGGCAATGGGTGCCCAGGCCAAACATTGTCTCGAGTTAACTTCTGCTACTTGCCTAGTAGCCTTCTCAAAGCATTATGTGGCTCTGTAACCACACTAGAGATAAACAGGGGTCCCTGGGTTGTAATAGAAGCCCTCTAACTGACGGTGACTGATTATGTGTAACCTTGGGCGAGTTGCTGGACTTTCTGAGCCTGTACTGTTGGAGGAGAAGACTGTTTCCCAGCTCGTGGGGAGGTGGTAACAGTGAACTGGCTAATACCTGAAGGTAATGAGTAGGTAGTGAAAGGAAGGGATATGTCCCAGCTAAATCTCTAGAACTTCGCTTTGCTTTGTTTCCCGGTTGCTTTCTAGGATACTTCACTGCTGGCAGTTAGCAAAGTCAGAGAAACTTAAATCCTTCAAAGGTGGATACACTCCCATCAGCTGCTGTCCCAAGGCTTTCCTTTCCATCGAGTTTTAAGTCCAAGTGTATTTTTCCTGTTGCACAATAACTAGGAGCTGCCAGGGCACAGCCTAGTGCATCAATATAGAGATTCCTGACCTGAGGAAGGAGGGAGGATATCTAAACATTAAATTCCTTTTAAGTAGTTTCTTCATCCCAAGTTGCATTGAGATGCACTCAAACAACTGCCCAGGCAAAACCCCCTGGTGTTCCCAGTCCTGCCCAGGCCCAACTCCTGGCAAAAGCTCCTGCCTTTCTAGTAAACCAAGCCGAAGTCTGTATTCAAATCCCTGTGCTCCAATTTTTTTCTTTTTTCCCTGTAGGGCTGTGGCTCAAAGCCATGTTTCATGGGCAATTCCTTCAGTGCAAGCCCCGTTAAGCTCTGCTGGGTCCCTGAAAAGGGATGGGGAGGGACTCTTGATCAGGGAGTGGAGTGATAGGATAAGGGGTAACGGTTTTGAACTGAAAGAGGGGAGATTTAGATTAGATCAGGTATTGGGAAGAAATTCTTTCCTGTGAGGGTGGTGAGACACTGGAACAGGTTGCCCAGAGAAGCTGTGGCTGCCCCATCCCTGGAGGGGTTCAAGGCCAGGCTGGATGGGGCTTTGAGCAACCTGGTCTGGTGGGAGGTGTCCCTGCCCAGGGCAAGGGGGTTGGAACTGTATGTTCTTTAAGGTCCCTTCCAACCCAAACCATTCCATGATTCATTTGTAGACTGCTTGGCATGGGGAGAATTAAACAGATGCTCAGTGACTGGAAAAACTGGAGCCAAAGCTTTTCTTGTCTCCATCTGCTGTTGTGTTACAACGGGTAGCAGCGTCAGAGCCGTGGCAGCCCTCTGCTTGTCCCCAGAGCTGCTGCAAGGTTCATGTGCACAGCGAGCCCATCCATGGTGGGTGGTGTGGACAGGGCTATGCAGGGTGGCTGTCTCGGGGAGAGGCAGAAGGTGACTGGTCTGGAGATGCTCAGAGTGTCTGTTCCTCTCCCCTTTCCCGTCTACCACAAGACACGCAACACCCTCTAGGTTTAAGTCCGTAAGGCCAGTGCTTTCCAGGTGTGGTGTGCCACAGGAACCCAGCAACAGAAACGAAGGGCATCACCAATGACCTGGGTTGCTAGAGTAGCAGGGATTTTGCACAGCTGCCCTGCAAAGGAAGACCAAAGTCAAACCCCATCATTCCTACCGGTCTGCTTCAGCCCTAAGCACAGCAGCAAGGTGCATGTGAGAATCCCCAGAAAAGGTTTTTCAGCATCCCACAGCGGAGCCACGCAGCCTGCCTAGTAACTCCTCTCTAGCTGTGCCAAGGATTAAACCCTGTGCCATGCAGGACAGGTTCTGTGATGGGGCTGTGGCCTCCAAGTAGAGACTCAGAGATGATCATCAGCTTTTGAAGAATCATCAGGCAGCAGGAACTAGTGAGCTGGAGTCAAACTCATGACCTAGAAATGAAAGGCTGCCTCCCCTATTCAGTCCTTGCATTCTCTCATTTTCCTTCCTTCCTTTATAAAAAGCCTCCCCTTTAGTCCTCCTGCTGCGGCACGTTTTCTGACACCGCTGGCAGTACAGCTCAGGTGGTATTTCCCTTTCACTGCGAAGAAGAGATTTTTAAATTTTTTTTTTCTCTCACCAATGATGAGGTCTTGATTTCCCAGCATTTAAGAGAAAAGGGGTCACTTCCTTTCTGAAACAATAGGCATTTTTTACTGCTGACTCTTCCCCCATACATGCTGAGGCATGGAGCTGGGTGGTGGGGCTGTGCTGGTACCTCCTTCCCAGCGCTAGCCCACCAGCTGGCCCCCACACAGGAGCTGTGTTACCTTCCTAGCAGGGCCGTAGGCGTTCCTTGCATAGCCCTGTGGGCACAAGGAGTCATTGCACAGACAGGACCTCAATACTTAGAAGAATTGGATTGCTCTTATGCTGCCAAAAAATCCCAAATAACCCAACAAACAACCCCTACCCAAAAAAATCCAGCAACCACTACCAGTTGAGCCTCTGGGAGGGAAATCTAGCTCCCCAGAGCTTTGCTATGGACCTCCACAGGTTGAGTATCTCCCCCCTTCCTGGTGCTTTACACGCCTGTAGAAGACCTGATGCCAGTCCTGGTGATTGCAGGGGTGCTGCTTGGCACCGAGCTTCTGCAGACAATCTGCCTTCCCAAGGCCTTTCCAGCAAAGCTAGTCTGTCAGCATGCTGCTGTACCATGGGCTGCCCAATCTGAGCAACCATTAAACCTCTAAAACCATTAAACCCATCTCCTAAACCATTAGGATAAGAAGGATTTCTAAGGGGAGCTAATGGAAAGGTCTTGTGTCTTCAGTGCACCTTCTTACAACCTTCATCTATAACGGCAGAAACTTGCGAAGGGTTGAAAATCACCGTCACAGGAATGTTGTTGTGGTTTGTTTTTTTTTTTCTTTTTCTTCTTTTTTTACTGGAATTGTGTCGTGGTTTAACCCCAGGCAGCAATTAGGACCAAGCAGCTGTTCGCTCGTTCCCCACTGCCCACCTCCTCAGTAGGGCAGGGAGAAAAAGGAGGGGGGAAAACTCGTGGGTCGAGATAAAGACAGTTTAAGAGCACAACAAAGGGAGAGAAAATAATAATAATATGGTAAAAGAATATACAAAATAAAGTGATGCAATGCTTTCATCACCCAGTGATTGGTTGCCCAGCCTGTCGCAAGCAGTGGTCACAGATCCCTGCCCACCCTCCCACCTCCAGCAAACCCCCATTTATATACTGAGTGTGACATGTATGGTATGGAATATTCCTCTGGTCTGCTCATGCTGCTTCTGCTCCCTCTCAGCTTCTATGGGAAGCTGAAAAAGTCCTTGACTTAATGTAAACATTGCTCAGCAACATCTAGAACTATATATATATATAAAAAAATACTAAATCCACAACACAGCAGCTACCAGGAAGAAAATTAACTCTTTCCCAGCTGAAACCAGGCCATGTTGTTACTGAAAAAATCGCATTTGCAGAGGAACACACTCCCATGGGGTAACTGAATATTTGCACGCTAGACCCAATTCTCAAAACTTCCATGTATCCAACTGGGGGGAACTGAAATGCATGTGGATTTCTTGGGAGCATAGATACAACTTGATTTGCTTGAAACGTTGACTGCAAAGGAATAATTACAACAAAGCTGAGATCTCGGACAGTCCTTGAACAAAAAGCACAAAGTTCTTGGATAATTTAGCTCCAATGTGCTCTCCAGTCTCCCTGTTAGTTAAGTGTGTGAAGTTCCTCCAGATAATAGTTTGGTAATATAATGTGACCAGAAATGTTATAAATCACCCGTAGCTGCAGCTGGCAACGATAAATCCTTATAAATAGATGCTGAGAGAAAGATAACAGGGCTCAAGGACTCTAACTGAAGAGGCATTCATTGCTATAATACATATGTTTTGGAAGAGGAGGAGGTAATTATAGCTCTTTTCAGGCATTTGAGGAGGAATGAGAGGGAGATTAATTGTTTACTGATGGATACAGTTGGGTGAACTAAAGAGGAAATGATTTCCAAGTAGAGAGGCCACTTGACATTTTTACAGCTTGCTTCTATTCATTCCAAGTGACCTGTGAAGTTTCTGAAGCAGAGGGACAGGTCTGATTGATTAGTGACCCCTCTGGCAGAAAGTCCCAGGGCACAGCAGGTCCCTGCAGACCACCTGGTTTATCAGAGTTCCTTGTGTAGGCTGGAAGTCACCGGTTTTTAGACCAACACCTGACCTGGCGCATAGCATCAGCTGGAGCCTCTCCCACTCGTTACTGCTTTTACCCTGCAACCGATTTCTTTAGATAGATGGCCCGGTGGGAAAACCAGGCTGAGGATAATTTTGGTGCACAAGGATCTGCCCCCAGGGCCTCCCTATCCTGAAATGTAACTGCTCCTGGGATGGGGGGGAGGTTCAAGCTACCATATTCACCTACGGGGCTTATTTGTGAGACACTGTCAGGGCGATGACAGCTCTCACTGAAGACCTGCAAACCCTTCTCCTTGGAAATCCCCCCGTGCTCCTTCAGGAGAGAGGTTCAAAACCTCAATGAAGGAAATGGTGCTTTCACGAGCAGCCCTGTGTAATAGCAAAAGCTAATCTGGCACACAGCTCGCTAATGTGTCTGAGCAGAAAATGAAAACAATGGAAAAAAAAGTATACCACACCTTGGCAAAAACTATCTAATTTGGGAGGTCTTTCCTTGCCCATCTGATTTGCAGGCTACCTCGTATCACAAATGAGTATTCAGCCAGAAAGGGACCGGGAGACAGGAGGCCCTTTGCAAGGATGGAACTTGCCCCCCAGGATGACAAGTATGTAGTAATTCAGGTTTTATTGCCTATAACAAGCTTGGATAAACAACTGTTCAATAGCCCTGAAGGCCAAAGCCATAAAGACCCTGGTGCTTCAACTGAAGCCAAAGGAACTCATGAGTGGTATCAGAAAGGTCACTGTTAACCCATTCTTCGTGTTCAGTCATTGCTGTCCCCAGGCGAAACCCCAGAGAGTTGCTTCTGCTCAAACAAGGTGGCAGTGGGCAGGTGGAACCATACTCTTTGGTGTGTCTGAAATATTTTATGGTTGCAATGTGAGTGGTGACAATTTTTGGGTTCGTTACTCTTGCTGGGGCCACACAAGGACCTTGGTGAGATGACGATGAGAAGGAGGAGGTGGTGATGGAGGGCTCTGTAGCTGCAGTAAGCCGAACTTGCTGTTATATTCACTATCTTAAGCTGTATATTTGGAGATGTGACTTTAAAGTACCTGCCACAAAGCTTGCAAGAAACAGCGTGCTCTTGGCTCTTTCTGAGCAGAGGTAGGGTCCAAACCAGGACACAAATATTTGGTGCCTCTTTCCAGCCAGGGTGATTAGGGAGTGCTGTCCCTGTTTCTTATCTGGAGATACTCGAGCTGAATCTCTCTTTGATTCCTCAGTGCTCTGTGTGATAAGTCTCTTCCCCCACCAAACCTTCCACCTACCCCACTATGATGCTGCTGTGTCTGGATGATGAGGGACACTTCCACGTGGAAGAGCAAGCTTCCTTTCTCCTCCTAACCCTGCCTTCAGGCTTGTACTATGTAGCTTGGGGGAAGCAAGTTTATGGTCAAATTACATCCAGGGGGAAAAAAACAGAGCGGTTTCCACCATAAAGTAAAATGGCATCTCTTCAAACACTCTCCACATCTTGCGGTGGTGCCGGAGCGCTCTGGCAGCAGCACTGCTTGAGAGCCCTTTGTGTCACTGGGTAAAAATGCAGTCTCCAGACCAACCCCAGGCAGAGAAACGTGTGTTCAGCAGCCCTTGCTAGCGTGGTGCCCAGCAGTTACCTGCTAGGGCACCTCGGAGAGGTTGGAGAGGCTCCAGCTCAGGCTGAGCTCTGCGTAGCTGCCCCGGAGCGGGAGCGCTGGGAAGCACAATCCCAGCAGTGAGTGCCTGGCCAGATGCCCACGGTCTGTGGCAGTTCTGGTGGCTCCACGGGAGCTGCTGGCACTGCGGCAGTCCAAGGAGGTAGGAGTTTGGAGTACACGGGGGAAGTCGGGACCCCAGGAGGCAAAACCACCCCAACGCGGCGTTTTGCAGCATCTTTCCCATCCTGCTGTTGTACGGCACGCTACGCTTAAGACTGGCAAACCCTGTCTGTAGCCACCTCCTTCCCAAGCAAACCAGCCCCGTGCAGGGATGTCAGTGGAGACAGAAACTGCAGATCTCGTTTACAGCTGGCACAAGCCGAGCTGAAGGGAAAACAGGGATGCTAAGGAGCTTGTGATCTCCCAGCCTGCAGGGCTGGCTAAGGAATTAAAAAAAAAACCAAACCGTTCCAGACCCAGTGTACCTGTAAAAGGCAGTTTAAGACCACATCGTTTTGTTCTGACAACAGATGTACAAAGTTAGAAGTGGTCTGCTGCAGGACCCTAGCTGCCTTCCCTGCCTGGGGTCACCTCGTCTGCCCAGAGCAGGAGGGAGCACAGAAAACCTCTCAAACTCGGGATGATGACTCCCCCATGGGTGGGGATGTACCAGCCTAGAAAGCGACCCCATATCCATTGCCAGCGCGGTGACAGGCTGGGGACAGACCCCATCCACCCCACTTTGGTGTAAAACCCCGGCAGGACGCGAGCTCGTAGGCGCTCAGCTCCTAATTCCCTCGGTTTTGCCCCATCCCGGGCGGTTCTCCCCCCCGGCAGCCACGCACCGCCCGGGGACCCCGCGCTCCCTCTCCGGCTGCTTTCTCCCGAGCTGATTTAAATCAAGTTTGAATCAAATCAAAGCCGATTTAAACGCAAATTTAAACCCGTTCTAAGAGGGAAACAAATCGCTTCCCTAAAGCGCCATCCTTCCCCGGGGTAGGGGGAAGGGGGGGGCTTATTTCAGCCTTACCTGCGTGCGGGCAGAGGCAGCCGGAGAGCAGGGAGCGCAGCATCGGTGCGGGAGCGGTGCGGGGCAGCGCGACCGGCGGGGCCCGGGAGCGGGACGGGACGGGACGGGCTTTTCCTAAGTGCCGTCTGCGCTGCCGCCAAGGGGAAGGAAGAGGGTGGCGGAGGAGCGAGTTTTGGGAGGTGTGTGCCGGCAGCCCGTCGGCTGGCCCCGGGGAAAGGGGNGGTGGTGGTAGAGGGGGGGGTGGCCGGGGCAGCCCCGAGGGGGCGGCGGACTCACCTCTCTTCCAGGGCGCTCCCAGGGTGAAGCTGCGGTGCCAGCTGAACATCCCGGCAGCAGCCGCCCCTTCAGGGGTGGGGGAGAGATGGGGACGGGGGGACCATCGCTGCCAGCCCCTCCCCCGGGCTGCTGCGGGTGGCCCCCCACCGCCCACCA
>VXAK01021246.1:46069-67175 GCA_013399435.1 Arenaria interpres
TTGTTTTTGTTTTTTTTTTTTTCCTTTCTTTCTGTATTTAAATTGCATGTTACGTGTTCGTAATGCAAAACTCTGCCTTGGTCGTAGCTGGGGCTACGGGGAAGAGGGGTGAGGGGGAAGTGGCAGGACTGTCCCAAACGCCGGCTCCCGCGGGCAGGCTTGCGGTGCCACCCCACTGGAGTGAACACCAAACACGCAAGGCCAGGCGTGAAGAGCTTCGGCGTGTTCCTGGGCATGGCTTTGCTCACCGGAGGGCTGCCTTGGGGAAACGTGGGGGAAATTACTCCTAGGCTATGTATAAGCAACGCGAGCTCCCTCCAACCAACAGCCCCATGACCTATACGGGGTCTCTGTTTGCAGAGAGAGCACCAGTCAGTCCCGGCGTTGCTCTCCCACCCAGACTTTTGCTGACTTGAGCGCTGTCAGGAGAAAATGTTGCTGCTCCACCGGTTAAACCGGCCTAATTCTGTGGACTTCAGCTGTCCGCAGAATCAGCGGCCCTGAGGAGACTGCAAGAGAGCCAGTGGGTGCTCCAGCCCTACTACAAATGCCATGAGAAATCCGGGCGGGAGGGGAGCTGTCAGGGGAGATCCAGCCCAGCTGCCCCCTCGCTCTGCTCCCCCCGGTGCCGGTTCTCCGGTGCCTCTGCCACAAACACCACGGGCCAGATATCGACTGAAGTGAACTGACTTTTTGCTGTAGCAGTCACTGGAGTTTGCTGGTGGCACCGGCCACAATTTAAAGACAGGGCTTTAAATTGGCCCCTTTCCCCCACCACATTGCTCTTGTATTGAGTTATTATTTTCTTGCTCCTAGGCTCATGTCATCCAACAGAAGGCATCCTTCCTCCCCAGGCTGGGAGACTGATAGAGTGTTTGTGGACTGCACCCAATTTCCTTGCAGCTCTCCGTGCACCCATCGTGCACCCAGTGCCTGCTGCTGTGCTTCTGGGAAAGCCAAAGAGGGTTGTTTCCAGGGCTGGGAGAAGGAAAGCCATAAATTTCCTCGGGGAAGGAGGTCCCTATTTCTTGCAGTGAGAGTCCCAGGCCGGGGGGAGGGTGTGCATCGCTGTGGTTATTGCTGTGTGCTTGGTGCGCATCGTGCTGCCAGGCTCTACCCGTGCTGCCAGCCCAGGGCTCACCCTCTCTGGCTACCAGCTGCAGTGGGCAGACTTAAATTATTAGAGCAGCAGAAGGGTAATTTGCAGGTGCCTTAGGATGAATTCAGTAGCACTGTTAGGAGCTAGAGGAATTCTGGGGACAAAATCATAGAATCATAGAATGGTTTGAGTTGGAAGGGACCTTCAAGATCATCCAGTGCCAACCCCCTGCCCTGGGCAGGGACACCTCCCACCAGACCAGGTTGCTCAAAGCCCCATCCAGCCTGGCCTTGAACCCCTCCAGGGATGGGGCAGCCACAGCTTCTCTGGGCAACCTCTTCCAGGCTCTCACCACCCTCACAGGAAAGAATTTCTTCCTGAGATCTAAGCTAAATCTTCCCTCTTTCAGCTTAAAACCGTTCTCCCTCTTCCTATGGCTCCACTCCCTGATCAAGAGTCCCTCCCCATCTCTCCTGTAGCCCCCGTTAGGTAATGGAAGGGTACATAAGGTCTCCCTGGAGCCTTCTCTTCTCCAGGCTGAACAACCCCAACTCTCTCAGCCTGTCCTCACAGCAGAGGTTCTCCAGCCCTCTGAGCATCAAGTGGTACTCTCTCACCTCCAGCTCTGCTGCCCCTATACCATCGCACACTCCTTCCTTCCTGCCATTAAGCTCCACTGTTTTGTACACTGCCAAACACACTCCTGTACCACCCAGAGGCTTATTTGTTTTAAATAACTAGTTTGGAGAAGGGGAAAAAAGCTACTATGCTGGTGGCTGTATATAGCTGGAACTCAGACTGCTCAGAAACGTATGTAATTTGTACTGAGCAGAATGTTTGATGCTGTCAGAAAACTAGGTTCCTAAGGAGAGTTTTTTTTAAACCTGAGCTTGGTTTACCCTCTTGTGTTGAGCAAACACTTGGGGCCAACAGAAATGACTGTGCCACCAAAATACAGTAAATAAAATAACCCAGTGATAGTAAGTTTTTTTTTGAACATGAATAAAACATCCCCTGGAATTCACACGAGCCCAGGGCTAGGGCAAACACGGAACGAAAATGGCTGGCAACAAGAGCAGGATTTTAATGCTCTAGGTACTCTCACAGGAGGGTGTGTTTGTGTGTGTGAAACTGATAATTAATATTGGAAGTGCCCTGTGTTGACACAATATGTGACAGTGTTTAGAGTCTAGAGGGCCCCAGAAAGCTGTCATTAGGTGTTGTGAGTGGTTATTTTTGTCTACACTGGAAAAGTTTTAGTGGCATAACTGCATTTTATGTGTTTTTTCAACTCAAGCGTATTGGCTATATTGGCATCAAAATGTTTTACAGCTGAATAGCTTAGCACTGGATCAGGAAAAACCCATAGCATGCTTAGGACTTTTATTCCAGTGCAAAAGTGTCTACCTGAAGAGAGATTTTACCATTTTGTGGTTGTATTATTAACAGCAGTGAAGCTTTCCAAAGGGTGGACAGCACCGATTCCAGCCCTCATCAAAAACAGCCCACAAGCAAGAAACAAAAGTGGTACCTGCTTTTGGTGTCCAAACTTGAAGAAAGTGCAGAAAATGGAAACTGGTTATTAATGTGCTTTTGCCTAAACCTTGTGAACGCCCTTGATGTAGAAAAGGTCATATCCCCCCTGTACAGAACTAGACTGCTGTTGTAGCCCAGAGAGAAAGGAAGGATGCTTCTACCCTGCAGCTTCATCTCTTGTCTGGCAGCAAGCGCATTGCCAGGTCTCACCATTTAATTGGGAGTTTGGAGACGGGCTGGCTCCTTTTCCTTAAAGCCCAGCCTGTTAGCAAGGGGAGCATGGAGCTCTGGGGCCAAGCTCAGGGGACAGCCTGGTCTGAGGACCAGGGCCACGTTACCAGGTGCCCCATAAGGATGCTGTGGTTTTTGGCACATGCTACATCTGCCCTTTCCTTATGTTGCGGCTCCTTCCTGTTCAGCCGTGTGCTGAGAGTGTGGGATGGATTGTCCGAAACACGACCGGGCAGGAAATTCCCTCTCGAGCTGCAGAGGATGTAACGGGAAGAGGAAAAACCTCTTAGTCAGCATCGGCTTCGTTTCTGATGGATGCATCAATTTCCTCAGCCCATAAGAGAACCCTCCACCCAAAGAAGTCCCCGAGTGTGGAAAGCTGTTGTGTCTTGGTTCCCTCGGGCATACAGCTGCATCCTATCTTTCTTGTCACTTTTGTGAGACTTGGGGGCTGGTGGGAATTGACTTCAGAGCAGAGGGCACTTCCCCGTGGCGGAGAAGCCAGGCACAGGCTCACAGGGAACTCCTTATCCTTTGTACCAAGGAATGTGGGTGAGGGTGTGCGGCAAGGTCTGTTTATAGTGCAAAGCCCAAGCTAGGCACCTGGAGATACATTTAGTGGTGATTCCTAAAACTATGGGGGCCATTGTGCTCTTCCTCCATGGCCCAGTTACTCTTGTGCACTAGGGGGGTTGAAATCACCCCCAAATCTTCCATAAAAGTGATTGCTACAGTCTCCATTGAGATGCTCAGGGGGCTGGATGGGGCTTTGAGCAACCTGGTCTGGCGGGAGGTGTCTCTGCCCAGGGCAGGGGGGTTGGAACTGGATGATCTTTAAGGTCCCTTCCAACCCAAACCATTCTATGATTCTATGCGCCGCGGTTGCAAATGTGAGTCTTGCTTCAAAAAAAAACTCCCCAAAAGCCAAAATACACAGTGGCAGGAGGGAGACCCGAGCATGTGCAGCCCTGCATGGGTGAGTTCTCCTGGCTGGGACAGGTGTTCCTCTGCTGTTTGGCTTTAGGCAAAGTCCCCCGTGCAAATAACTTCATCTCCTTCTGCCGCAGCTTGTCCGGCAGAACGGGATTTTTGTTGAGTAGTTTCGGGACCCGTCGCCTTGAAGTTGTGCAGCCCCCAAATTGCAGGATTTCTCATGCGTGTAAAAGGCCCCTCCACCTGGCGTGAAGTATTTGTGGTGACAAAGAAAAACCCCACACATTCCAGTATCATTCTCACTGTGGTTTTCACACTGAAGCACACAATGAATTAACACAATGAAAAACTGAAGGTTTTTCATCGTACGGATATATTGGACTTCATTTTCCACCCTGTTCCCTGACCCCTTAGTCAAAGGCCAGGTCTGGACAGGTTCCTTGACTGCCTCCTGCTTTGGTTTGTGCCACCTGCAGCGTGGCCCGAGAGGACCCTGTGCAATGATCACCTCCTCAACTCGAATATGTTTTCTTTCATTCATTTTTGGGACGTAGCTGGCAGAAGAGCTTTGAATCCATGTGACAGCCTGGGAAAAAGGGGGGGTATAATGTTGTGTTACCCGGGGGGCTCCCCATCCATCGGTAAAGAAAGGACAGGGATGGGATGCCATGGGTGCATGGCTCCAGGGACCCCACACTGCCACAGCCAGCAGCCCCTCGCACAAGAGCTGGGTCAAGGGCAAAAAAAAGAAAGAGAGGGGGGCTGTTCAAAGAGGAAACGCATGATATTTGCATTCCTGTAAACGGAAGTTTCCAGAAGACTCCAGTTTCCTGTGAAACGGGTCTCCTGCTAACTTGGCAGTGGCCTGCACGTGAACGGCTTGTCCAGGTGAAGGTTTGGGGTCACAAAAGAGGAAGTTGTTTCACCACAAATGCCTTTACAGTGCAAAAAATAGCTTGCTGGGGTAGCGAGCAGCTCCTGAGTTCTGTTGGCAGTAATGTGTTAACCCCTGCACATCTTGTGTCTTGCTCCAGACACTCGGCTTAGTCTAGATACATTGCAGTTTCTGCTCTTTCCTGGGGGAATCTGCTAAATGCACTAAATACTCAAAACGAGCAAAGCCTGTCTGTACAGGCAAAGCCCCTCTGCATCTCCTCTGCCTCCCGCACGGATGCCGCAGCCCCGAGCAATTCCCCAACCACAGAGCGGGAGAGAAAGCTTCCACCCAGCTCAGACCTACCGCCCCGGTTCTCCTTGCTGGTGTGTCCACCAGCCTCTCCGGAGCAGAGAAAGCTCAAATGCCAGGTGTGTTTTGGATCCTGGAGCAGGAAACGTGGTCCACGGTGAGCCAAGTGGGAAGCAGTCACCCAGCACCGTGCCCTGGGGAGCCGGGTTGGTGGCTTGCCAGGCACATCACTTCCTTGTGTGCACGATGGAAACACCTTTGTGCTCACTGAGTCGGGCTGAAGGGACCTTTGACAGGGAGCTGTGCCTGCTGCCTGGCTCCTGGCACTGAGCCTGGGCTCCGCCATCCCTCCAGCTCACGGCATCCCCCAGCCCAGGGCCAAGCTTTGTCCCTGCTCCCGTAGGTCCTTGCACAAAGACCATCCCAGAGGAGCCAGCGGCACCGTGTCCAACCTCCCGTCAGTGTGTGCACGTGTCGGCCCGAAAATACCGGGATGGGGCAGGGTAAGGAGAAGGCATGGCAGCATGGCGCGGCCGGGCTGGGCGCAGGCCCAGCACGCTGGAAGAGCCGCATAGTTTCATGCTCTGCTTTGTCAAGAGGAGACTGGTAGAACTAGATGGGAATCCAGGAGACCGTGACAGAAAAGATCAGAGGGCGTGAGGGAAGGGTCCGGGGAGTTTCCCACCGTGAAATGGGGTGAGAAGGTGATGAGGAGGAACGCAGAAGAGGGGTGTTGTTGACCCGGCCCTCCCTTTCCACCCTCCGAGGTGTTTGCAGCCCTGTGAAGCTCCAGCCAGTCCTGGGGTTGGTTGGTTTCTCTGTCTCCATCATGGCTCTGCCCAGTGCAGAACAACGGGTACCCTCTGCCCTCGCTGGGTCTGCTGTCAGGAAGCACCAACACCGTGTCCTGGGCCAGAGCTGGGGAGCTGGGAGTATCCAGAGCATCCCTCAGCCTCTTCGTTTCTTTGCTTTTTACCCCTGGAGATTCCCGGTGGCTGTGAAAGTGCTGCTTAAACCCCTGCAATCAACAGGGCTGAGGTTTTGGCAATCTCTGCCTCCTTTACCTTGTTGCAAATGCTTTTAGTTTGGAAACGCGGAAGGGACCTGAGGAGCGATCTGTGGCAGTGGAGTGCCAGAGAGGAGTTAGAGGTGACTTGCTAAATACATCACCGGAGTTTAAAGCAGTACAAATAGCCATTAATGAGATCCTGAGCAATTTGCATTGCTTTCCCCCTGAATATATGTGCACACATCAGTAGAACTAAATATTTTTCTTGTGTAGCAATTTAATTAGAACTGATTAAAGTAAACATGTCCTGAAGGTTTGAATATGATAGCGGCATTGCATTATAAATGTCATTTTGATTAAATAATGGCTTCTTTGCTTGAACAGGATAACTATCCACCCGAAACACAGAGGTGAAACTTTAGTTAATAATAAAACTCCCACCAACTTCAATAGAGCTGTATTTCACATTAATTGTACTCGTAATTACGCTTTCACAGTTTGATTACAGGACTGACTGTTTCCCGCTTGGAGGGGGTATCCATTGTTGTACAGCTACCAAAAAACTGGGAACCCAGGAGTGTTGACATGCAGAACGTGAGCCTGGGCTGGGGAATGAGGTGATCTGCCCTGTCCAGGGAAATGATGGAGCTGCCTTGTCCCTGGATGCGACAGCAGCACCAAGAGTTGCCACACGGGCTCTCATTAGAGGAGATGCCGTAAGATTAGCCCAGAGTGGTGGCTGCCAGTTCCTGTGGATCTGGCTGCTCCGGTATTTAGGAGAAGTAACCAAGGAAAGCAGGGTGGCTGTGAGTAGGTTTAAATACACTGCACGAGACCTGTCCTCCACTGGAAAAGTATACAGGGGCTTCCCAGGCTGAAAAATGTTGAAAACAACTGTCCTTGATGAAGAGATAGTGTTCAGTAGCCAAGGACCTGTCTGGATAACCCCAGGCCATACTTCACAAATAGCATCTGTTTCTGCAAACCTGCTATTTAAAAAATCTCTTGCTGAAGCCAAATCAATGCTCTTTCGTTTGTGTACAGCACTGATATCCAGTTCTTGGGTGTGTATTTCCTCTGGACATCCCGGAGGATATCTCTGGCTCCGCTGTTTGTGAGCGGAGGGTTGGTAACGTGACGGTGGACCTTTCTCCAGGCTCTGCGTACATGACTGTGTGCGGCCGCAGGTGGCTTGGCCCCGCGTCTGGCACCTCCTTCACGCCATGGAAAGGTCCCAGGAGCTCAGATCTGACACCAGCCTTGAGGTGCTCTGTCTTCTCAGCTTTGGGCTTTTCATCTCCCTACCTGAAAAAAAAAAAGGAGGTTAAAACATTCTCCTTTGTAAAGCTACCTGGACGTTAAAGCTGTGAGTTCCTCTGAGGAATAAGTGACCATGGCCATCTAGAATACCAAAAGCAAGTTCATCATAGAACGGTTAGAGTTGGAAGGGACCTGAAAGAACATCAAGTTCCAAGCTCCCTGCCATGGGCAGGGACAACCTGCAGACCAGGTTGCATAAATTCTTTCCCCTCCAAACTAACGCCAAAGCAGGGTTCTTCTAGGTCCAGATGGGAAATGCCAATGATGTGTTCACATGCCCTTCTGTTCAGATCTGACCTAAGCCCACCAAAGAGAATTAAATACTTCTAAGGACTTTCAGGGGTTGGAAGCAGGACCTTGGGGACTTTTATCTTAGCACTGCTTCTTGTGCTTTTATCCATAAAACTCTGCTTCTCTTTGGATGCTTGTTTTGTGTGGGATGAATGGAGACAGTCTGTCGTCCCACTGCAGACTTCCCTGCGCTTACTAATTTAAGACTGCCGCTCAGACTGAAATTTCCAGGTTGGCTCATGATGAATCCGTTGTCTCTACGCAGCGCTTGAGAGATATTTCCGTACCCTGAAATAACAGGAGGCTCGTGATACATCGCTTCGTGTCTCTGCGGTGCTCCGCGACTCACGGGACGGAGGACGGATGTCACCAAACTGTTGTACACCGAAACGGTCACTGAGCAACGATCCCTCATTGAAAGCCAGTACGATTGAACTGACACACAGGTTTCCATGCCAGGTAAAAATAATGTAATTTTTTAGGGGATTTGCCTAAGGAGAGCTTTCTTTGGTGCCTTCATGGAGTTCCTGGCAGTGCTCTTAGAAAAAAAAAAGAGTAAGAGCGAATACTGACCTCCAGATGACCCAGCTTTGAATCTCAGTGATTTGCAGTCCGACAGTGCAATTTACTTGCTCCCGAGTTAGTTTAAATGTGATGGAGCAGGCCAAAAAAAAAACCAGCAAACCCCCAACAATAAAATATTGTCCCAAGTTTGCAAACCGAATCAGTCAGGTTCCAGGCTGTCAAAATCAGCGGTAGGTGGGGGCCAGCCTTGCCCGTGCCCCGATAACCCGCGTTCGTGCAGGCTGAGGAGAGAAGGGAAGGGCTGCAAAGGGCTGCGGAGCAGAGTTCAGGTGAGTTTGGCTGCCGGGGAGGCACCGAGCTAGAGCCCGGTTTTTCAGCAAAGGCTCCACATCTAACCATCCCAGGGATATATTTAAAGTCATGTTTTCAAAGCACACACCATTACGGCAAGCCCTCTGGGAAGAGCCTGCTGCTCATTTTAGTGCCCCCAAAAATGCAGGCTAAGCTGTTCTGAAGATCTAGCTGTGTTTGTGGCTGCTGAACTGTTTTAAAAGCCAAACCCTTTTTTTTTTTCATATAAACACCAAACTGCCTGATGTCAAGTCAGGTTTGCAAGATAAGATAAGAGTGAGGAATAAATGGAGGAGAGTTTATGGAAACTGAGTTATGGTAAATAGATAGCATCAAGAAGAAGGGAGTTTTATGTGGTGCTGTGCACAGCAGAGGCGGATAGAGAGTGTATATATATTTTTCAGAGCTGTGGGAGAAGAAGACGAGTGGGAGGCCAGGGGTTCCCCACCCCTGTCATTGCAGTGGCCAGGAACCCCATGGCACAGGTCTGAGCAAGGGGATCTGGAGGCCGGTGGGATGCAGCAGCGTGAGCTCAGCGTTTCAGAGGCAAGTTCTGAAGGCGATGAGAGGAATGGAGGGAATGTGATAAGGCTGGGGGAGGATTTGGAGAGGGAAGGGGAAGGAACGAGCAGGGTGAAGGGGAGGCCAGGAGTGTCCATTTCCACTGTCTCCCAGTTTCCCCACACTGGAGGTGGGTTTGGGTCCCTCAGCTGAAACACCAGGGAACTGCTGCACTGAAGGGTGCCCCCGTTCCTCTTGCAGATGAAGCAGATACCCTGACTAGTGTCCCTTCAGCCGTCCCTGATGGCAGGCACAGGGGACAGCGTGCTGGCAGCAGCCACTCCTCCTGGCCACCAGCAACCTCAGAAACAGCAAGCCTTTGTTGTCAATGTCCTTGTGTTTGTAGATGACTTGGCCCAAGCAAAGATGATACCCATGGAAATCCATAAGTTGCTGTGGATGTTCCTGTGAAGACAGTGCAGGTGTGCAGGATGATACCGCAGAGATGTATTTTTAAACAGAGAGCTCTTGCTTTTTGAAAAGGTGGAGACCGGTGTAATTCCCCAACACGGAAAAAGGCTCAGTGCATCGTGAGTGGTTACACTGCCGGTCCCTGGGAAGCTGCTGAGCTGTGCTGTGCTGTGCTGTGTGGCTTTGGTGCTGCTGGATGCTGAAGGCAGAGCAGCCGCCGCCGTCACCATCACAGATCCCCGTCAGATCTGGTGTAGCATTTCTGGCTCCAGCACTAACCCAAGCGTCTGCAGGTTCTTATCAGCAAGCCTCGCAGGTAGCGTTACATGTTTGTCCACTTGAAATAGAAATATTCCTTAGCTCTGAACCTCCCTGGCCTCTCTCTCCATATGCTAGTCTCTCTTGGTGGCCAACAGACTGATATATTTATATTTAACCTTTCTGGCTATATAAATTCATGCCTGCGATGGCTCACAACTGTTAGAATTCAGAAAAAAAGACAGTGAAAATCCATCATAATGCACAAGTACAAGTCAGTCTGTAACTCACTTGCTATCCCCACAGCAGTTTTGAGGTATAAGCGTAACCCCAAGCCCTGTATCTAAACACCTTTACAGAGATTCAACACAAATTTGGATTGGGTAGCTCAAAAACTCTAGAAAACTCCTAGAAAGCTCTAGGAGAAGCAAAGGTGATCCTTAAAGCCACAGGTGGAGGAAGACAGTGGGATATAAGACAGACAAAGCTCCAGTAAGCATCCAACTGGGATTTTTTTTTAGGGGATTCTTCGGTGTAGATCCTAAACTTTTTGGATCATTGATCAGTTTTGACTCTCAGCTTCTTGCAGGCCATCAAACATCTAGCTGAAAGCACTAGAAGGATGGTGCTCTGCAGATTTCCTGGCCTCCCAGAGCAGGCCAGACTTCACTGCTGGCACAGAAAATACGATGTGGAAAGAATTGTGGTGAGGAAAAGATTTCACAACGTCAGCAGTATCCAAAGGGAGGACGAGGTGGAGCTCTCAATGAGTAATGTGAGGGCTAAATATCTCAGATAAAAGTTGTGATTTCACCCTGGTATTTTGGAGAAGATTGGCCTACTAAGTGTGCTGTGGTCACCCTGTTTTCCAGAAGGGAGTAGTCTTCCCTCCCTTGCTATCAGGGTGCTGGCCTCCTGCAATGGAGAGTGTTACATCCCTCTTCTCACTCCATCCCACCATGATGGGATGATCCTGACCTTTCCAGTGTTGCTTGTTGCTTCCCAAGTGGTTCTCCCTATATTGAGTGGGCACATCTTGGGCAAAGTCTACCTCTTCAAAACCATTCTCCTTTTTTCGCCAAACCAGACGCTGCTTTCCCACCACCACACACACCAGCCATGCCCTCTGCTGCAAAACGCACAACCGAGGGTTGGTTTAAGCCAATGTCAGGTGGGTCCCCAAATGTCACCCCCGTCTGAGAGGCAGGCAGCTTAAATCTGTGCAGGAGAGGGCCGTGCAGCTGGATCTCAGTGGGGTATTTTGATCTTGCAGGCAGACGATGTGCCGGTGAAAAAGACGTGTGATTGGTGCACTGCCTGTTTCGAGCTGGAGGAGAAAATGGCGAGGAGCCTGCATTAATTAGTATTAAACCACACTTGGCAGACGCTGACTCCTCCGCAAAGTATCTGTTGCTAGAGGGCATGAAAATATACCTGTTGAGTTGGATGGGTGAGGTGCAGAGATAGTACCAGGAGGGAGGATTTACACCGAGACGGTGGAGAAACCAGCGTGATGTTCTTGGGTGAAAAATCACTTAAAGCAAATAGCGATGTCCGTGAATTACAGCTCCCTTTTCACTTGGGCACTGAAGTCAACCGACATGAAAGAGAAAATGGTGGGCCTCTTCTACGCAGGAAAATGCAACTGTGATTGCCGAGGACTGTCTGAGAAAAAAATATCCCAGCATATGGAGGTGGTACTGTGTTTCTACTGGTGTTTCACCGGTAGATCTCAATGTGTTGTGCAGCAGAAGTCTCTATGGTTATTTCCACTTTTCTGTGGGGAATACAAAGCTCAGGAACCAGAGGCACAGGGACAGGAGGGAAGTCAGGCTTCATAGGAAATCTGCATGAACTGTTACCCTCTTTAGGGACACACAATAATTAAAGCAAACAGAGAGACTTTGGCTGGTATGAGGTCTCAATAAACTAAACCCAAGCTACCTGCAATTTGTGAAAGTCATTTGAGTGTAAGAGCAAGTCCTGTACGGGGACACGGACTTTTTTTCCTGTTTACCAGCAGGTGAAAACCAGTGTTTCAAATAAAAAAATGCAAGGTACCAGCACAGCTGGCAATGGCAACAGCTCCCTGGGCTCTCAGGTTCATCTTCATCTGCTAGGAACCTCTGCCCCAGGCAGTCTTGTGGGCCTATTCAGTGTTCATATTCATGTTCTCACGGGTTTTGGGGGAAATGAAGTGTCACTTCAGCTTCTTTCTCCACAAATCTTTGGTTTTCCCACCACTGCCCTAACAAAACCCTCCAGCACTGAACACAATAGATCATTAAACCTAAATTGATGCCTTCAGTATTACTGGAATACAAGTAAAGAAAATTTCAACACAGCATTAAAAATATGTCACCTTCGCTGTGGCATTGTACGGGAACTGACACGACTTCTTATTTTGTTTGCCCATGGAAGGGAACTGTCATTTTCATTGCTAAAATATTTGTCCATTGGATGGAAATAATTACAAATGGAACAAAACAAAATGTTTTGATTAAATACAGGGCTGGTCTTGTTTTTTCCAGTAAATGTTTGATGTTTTCAATTCTCTTCCCCCTCTTCTGGGAACAATATAATGGACAGTTATAGATCACCTTCCATCTCAGAAGGTCCCAGATTGCATAGGCATCGCTTCTTTTTCCACCGAAATGTTGGTAGCCATGGGGCAAACACCAGCAAACAATTTATCCCCATGGGGTACCCTAGTGAAGGTGAGGCATCTTCCGCAGAAGAGGGGAGTTTTCAGGAGACAGACTCCAGTTCATAATTCGTGCCAAAGCCAGGGGTTAACATTGAAGTGTCAGATCTGGCTACCCCATGGCTGAGGAATGAAAACCAGCAGCTGTCTGAATTCCAGGGATGGTGCTGGGAATAGCTGCGATGAAACGAAGTCCCACCAACTTTGATCTTGGATCTCCTGCGCAGGATTAAAGGGGTAACTGAGTTTGGGCCTGAGGCACAGGCATTTGGGGAAGCAGCGGGGGGAATTTGCTAAATTTTCCTGGGAATTTACCGAGCATATGATGATAAAACAAAAGATAACTCTCTTTTATGGTCATGATCCATTTCTTTTAACTGTGAGTGCTTCGAGGCCCCTGTGGGATCACAGCGAGGACATTGGCAGACTCGTAGTGCTCCCTGCACGGTGCTGCTGTGTTTGGGTTGAAGAGGTGACGCTTTGCCCTGGATCAACCCTGTAAACGAGAACAGAGCAAGAAACGATTTGTTTGCGCAGATCCAAACACTTTCCTCGTTCCTTCTGCTTTCTCCCAAGTTTGATGTGAGTGGTTCACATCCCTGCTGCTTCCCTGGGACGTGAGCAGCTGCCAGAACCCCCTCTGGCTGCTGTCAGTCTGGCTGAAGACACCTTTGGAGGAGTGGCTCCAAGAGAAGAGAGCGCGGTCCCTGCAGATAGAGCATTCGATCTCCACTGCTGTCAGAGCAAGGAATCGTATTTCCCCCACCCCTGCCCTCTGGGTAAGAAAAGGCAAACATATCATAAAGGTACCGTAATAAGTCTGCTAGAGATGTCTTTGCAGCCTCTTTCTCCTCCCCAAACTGGAATGTGCCTAAGCTCCTTCTGGTCTGCTTATTTCTTTTTCTCTGGCAGCCCTTGGGGAAGGCACCTAATACCTTTTTGCAAACATTATTTATGGACTCAGAATGCCAGGAACATGTCTTTACAAATAGTCTGTACAATATGTCCTGAGCCCTCCTGTCTGGCACCTAATTATGTCAGTCCACAATGCTCAGATTTCTTTGGTTTTTTGCTGTAAGCCAGATTTACTGATCCTGGGTTGTTTCCACGTGAGCAGAGTGCTGTAATGACCGATGAGCTGCACTCATAGGACTTGCAATGTAGCATCCCAATTGTTCAAAGTTCCTGGTGATTCCTGCTTAGGTCCTAGGGCCAATGTTTAGTGTTTCAGGAAAAGAGGAGGCCAGTGCTGGACCCCCAGGACCTGTGTCCCATTGCACAGCACCCTAGGGTGCTGTAGACTTGCCCCACAGAGGGTGAACTTGCTTGATCTATAGCGAACCATCTCTTCCCCGGCACCAATCCCTTCTGCAAGGTCTGTATTAATTAGATGCATCTACAGGTCCAAGTGGGAGCTCTGCTTATGTACCCAGCACTAACTTAAAGAGTGAGTTCGTATCAGAGAGACAGCTGTAGACATACTTTTTATCAAGACCACCTAAAAACCTTCCTTTGGATGAAAAACCCTGGCTTTGTGAGTATCTCTGCCTTTTCAGGATCAAGACCACAGCATAAAATCTTCTGGGAGAAGCCTAGTGGGTTTTGCCTCTTCTCTTTCCTAAAAAAGAGGGAAAGGCTGCACTTTGACACCTTTATAGCACTTCCCATTCCCTGCAAATCTGGAATACTTTACAAATGAGGTAGAACTTGGTCTCAATGTAACAGGATTAACGGAAATGCCTCATTTCCAGTCAAGAGTTTGAGACAAAATAGAAAACAGTGTATGCAGTTGAAACCATAGGGCAGAAACTGATCTAGGAGAGAATTTCATCTGGGTGCAAATATTAACAACTTGATTATTCAGTGAATATTATGCAACCCTTAATGACTTTAGTTGTGTGAAAACTCCAGTTTTATATTTAAATCCAAGTGCAATATTTCCACTAGCACAGGACCTGTAGCTTATCCTGTGCTGTTTTCACATGCAGTCTGTACCATCAGGCTTTCTGTGACTTGGGAGTTAAAAAAGAAGAGCATCACTAGGCTACCACTTACCATGGCTTGTCTTCTGCTCATCCCTTATGTTGAGTCATTCATTCTTGGCTGTACAGTCTCACTGGATCACAGCAGAAGTCTCCATGAACAGGAGACTCTAGAGGTGCAGAAAATCTTGGGTGAAATGCTGGGAATTTTGACAGAAATGTGGTGAGGATATGCCCTGACACAGCAAAATACTCAGTGGGTTCACTGAGGCTGGGATTCCCTCCAGTTGCCCCTGCGTGTTTTGCTGGCCATCTCAGCCCCTCTCCAAGGCCTCACCTGCAGCTACTCCTGAACCACTGCACCCCTTGGTTTGTCTTCAAGGAAGGCTCTGTCTTCTAAACCAGTATTTTCTGAATGCTGGCAGAAAGGATGGGACTTGCTGACTTCAGACAAGATGCCAAAGCATGCAGAGGAGCCTCTACCATAAACAATCTCTTAAAACTCATTTTAAAAGGAGAAAGGGACGAGGGGAGGAAAAACAAAATACTCAGAGCTGCTGACTTGCCATCTGCAGTCATCCTCCCTCGCGAGTGATTAATCATCCCCCCCTTTGAGCCCAACAGACCAGCTACACACATTCCTCATTCTCGTCATTGCTGGAAAGAAATTTGATTTTTGGCATACCTTTTGTAGGATTCAGAATACCTTTGTGCTGTGGTGAGTGTGAGGGAAGGGAGTTTCACTTCTCAGCAGATACACTAAAAGCACGTATTACCGGCTGGGCTCTCCACCCCACCCAGGTTTCGGGGAGCCATTTGTGGCTACCTCATCCCACAGCTCTGGCACCCACGGGACTTACCAGGCTGGAGACTCTGGGTCTGTGTATACTGCTGCCTGTTGCTGGAGATCAATATGCACTTGTAGGCTGGAAGATCCTTCTGAGTCATCAAAAACCTGAGTGTGAAGGTATCAGAAGGAATGGGATTTCCAGTAAGACAGTGACTTGCCTTTATTGTCTGCATGCTGTGAACTAAGTGAATTTTGGGTCCTATATTAAAAAATATAAATAAATCACATTAGTAAGTACAATGGCAGGCAAAAAACGTACAAAGAAGATTCCCCTGAAGATGATCTAAGTCTAGTAAAAATGGTGTTGACTAAGCCCTGGGAAAAGGTTCTTAATGGCACTGACAGGTCCCTTTCCACCATGGCTGTGGTTCAAGAGGCCTTCAAGGCGGTGATGTGAGCGGCAATCTGGCCCTCCTTACTGCTGGGGTTGAACCACGGTCTTGCTAATGCAAATACCAGCATTTCCTGATATTTGTAATGACAATTAAATGGGTAAAGAACATTTACCTGGTGATAAAGCTTGTAGCTTGCCCAGTTCTGAAGGAGTTACAAAAAGACAAGACCGATCATCTCATGCAAACCAGCTGTCATGCAATGTGGCTGAATCACAGTCATCAAAAGCCACAAAAGAAGGAGCTGATTTACTATCCATGGACAGGATTTCATGAATATCATGGTGCCTGGACAACTCTCACACGTCATCAGCGCCGGCGCTTGCCTGTACGTACATGTCTCCCTGGTCTGTGCCCTCAACCTGTAGTAAGATCTCAACATGCATGTTTGGCACGTTGAGCTCACAGATGTTTGTGTTAGCCCTTTGCCTGCCAGCAAAAATTTCACAAGAGTTTTCCTTTAGCGTGACTTAGAGGTCATTGTCTCATGTGACACTCAAAAATGTAATCATTCCTGGTTGGAGTTGACTCTGACTGTGAGGAGAAGCAGGGAATTGGCATGTTCAAACGTGAGGACTCTCTCCGAGCCTGCACCTCTCTGTAGGTTGCTGTGTGCCCTGTGATCAGCTTTTCCAGATCCCTTAGAAAATCTTAGAAGTTCCAGCTTCCAGTGGGTCACAGGCTGCTCTCCCTCTTTGCCTCACCTGTAACATTTTCATTTCTTGTAGCCACAAGCAAAGAGATGGTTCAGGGACCAGGAGCTTTGTCCAAGGGGACTGGATGCCTTCCAGGGTTGTTTGGAGCCACCTTGCCCACCTGGGGTACCTGGAAATGAAGCCAGCTCTGATCCTAGTATGTATTCACATCGTTTGAGAACAGCCTGTAGTTTTGGAGCAGAAGGTTATCAGGATGAGTGCTGTTTCTCATCGTGCACGAAGTTGGTGCCTGTGCGAATGCACAGCCACAAATCATTGCAAAGAGCCAAACAGTTATAGGCAGAGAAACCAGGAGAGGATTTTGTTACTGTTACCCCAGGAGTCAGCCAGGTAACTGTAACTGTAAGCCAGGAAACACATTGCTGACAGAACTTACGCTTGAAAGATTTGGACCAGCTGATGAGCTGGATAAAACTGTCATTTCTTAGCAGATGTCGTATTCTCAGTTACAAGAAGAAGTGCTGTAATATTCAGACCTAATCATAATGAAAAAACCCACACACAATCTTTTAAGCAATGCATGAATAAAAGCTGCGTATTCAAAGACGCAGAAAGCTGACTGTAACTGTCAGCCCAATGTGGCGATTTTTTGGTCACTTTTGTAGCAGCTTTTTAAGGAAGGGTCCCTTAGAGAATTGCTTACCTGCTGAAGCATAACATCATGCTATCAATCCTTTTTCCCTGACAACCCTAATCCTGCTCTGTCTTGTCTGGGCTGCCTGCTGCAGCAGGAGCTAGCAAACTGAGAGCTGTACCCCTAAAAAAGCTTGGGATGTTGATGTACAGAATGGTGGGTGGTGTTATTTAGATGTCTTTGTAAACAAACAAATAAGGCTGATCAAAGCTGGATGGCCATAGAGGTTTCTGCCTTGCTCTGCACACCCCACCCTTTTCTTGGCAGTTACGGGGATTTCAGGTTACTCGAAAGGCTGGGTTGGAAATGGGTGTCTCGGGAGCTGGTTCATGTGCTGTTCAGCTCCTGCTGATGGAGACATCACAAATCTGGATGAAGCTGCATCACTATAGCATGATATTTTCATTATTTGGTGGGGTTTCAGTCCAGCCACGAGCAAATGCCATTCCGAGTGCCCTGTGGCTCTGACTGCCAGCTCAGAGAAGTCGAATGCTTACAAACAGAGGGACTGGCACGCAAACATGCTCCTGCTTCACTGATCAAAACATCTTACCTTATTAATTTCAGGCCCACAAGCTACATAATTAAACTTGGAGCCAACAGCAGTTTCTTGGAGACTGTGCAGCCATCTAGCGTTATCATATATATAGCACATTGGTTACCTGCTGACACCCCAGATAGCTTCCAGGGCTTTTTTTCCTACTCATCTCCCAGCTGGATGTTTAACTCCTAAGTTACAGGAGCTTTAGTTAAACTTGCCAACCCACTGGTCTTGATGATCTCTGAAATTTCTGACCACCTGAAGATTGTGCTTGTGGATGGAGGAGAGCATCCTGTCACTGTGTTTCTTTCAGCCATAGCAAGTATGGGTTTCTACTATCGGGAAGAGCAGTCATTGATTCTTAAGCAAAAAAAAGAAAAAAGGGTAAAAAAGAAAAAACCTACATTTAAATTTGAAGATCAGTGAGCAAACTTCAGGGGTGACACTGCTGTCTGCCACAGTGCTGTCTGCTTTGGAGACTTTCTCATTTGCTTAGGAGTAGGAAAGCCTTGTACCTATATTGTGAACAAGTAAAACAAGGGCAAAATAGCCCGAATCTGTATGTCTCGCTTTTCTCATCTAGAGAAAACCATCTTATTTCAAAGCCCCAGCTTCCTCTTTGGTCATTCAGCAGACAGAGCAATTAGTACAAGGAACGACTTTTACAGTTTGTAGTACATTAATTTGGCAACCTGTGCAGGCAAGGAGCACAATGAAATGACACGCGTTCTTGTATTGCATACCAGAGTGACAAGTAAATCTCAAAGGTGACAACCCAGAGTTACAGCAACTCAGCAGCAGCCACTTGGCCAACCTGAGAACAGAACCATCTTTGTTTACAATCTGCATATTTTCTAACTCTTATCTGCTCCCTTGCACTGTGATTTCCCCCAGCCCCCTCTCTGCCACTCAGTTCATCTTTCTCCGCACCTTACATTACACTGTGTAAGTGTCCAGGTGTGTTAACGAGGGACTTTCATCTTCTGAAACAAAAGGTGACAGACTTTCTGCACCGCAGTAACAAGTCACTGCCTACTGAGGTAAAAGAAATTGCTTCTGAGTAGAAGTTACATGTTACAACCTCTTTGCCTGGACTAAGCATGGAGTGGAGATTTATGCCATGGAAACATTTATATCCCATCATTTTCTGGATCCTGCTACACTTATGGAAGGTGTTACCAACCCTGCCTGTTTAATAACCTTTGCTGGTGGAAACAGCCCTATTCCCAACCCCTAAGAATCTACTCCAGGAGCAATTTACCAAAACACTGCCTTATTCCCCTTGTTACCTCAGACCACCAATGTCATACACTGAAGTCTCAGTCTCAAGAGCAGTTGGAGAGGAGCAGCGCTGAGCAGCGCTTGCTCATTCCACAGTCACAGCTGGATCTGGAGGAGGATGTTTGTTGGCGTGGCCTTCCTCACGTGTGCTAAGCCAGTATAAGTGCCCTTGTCTGCAAGACTGGACATGAATCTTTTGCACGCTCCCCTTCTAAGTGTCTGTCTGTGGGATGTTAAAAACAGACCGTGGTATGTGTCCAACAGGCTCCAGCCACAACTGACAGATCCGGTAGCATTTACCTGGAATAGCTTTTTTTTTTTAAAAGGCTTGTTTTACAAAGTCTTTCACTGCATCAAGTTTTGTGGGTATTGGATATCTCAATGTCCCCAAAGAGTTTCATTGATTTCTGATGGCTTTTACGAATGAATGAAGAAAAAGAAATTCCAGCCCTAAATTAGGACTAGTTGAACACAGAAACACCCTGCACACAAAGGGAAATACTCACCTAGAAGCAGGGGGTCCTGGGCCAGGGATAGATGCAGCCACGGGGGCTGGTGGTGGGAAGAAGGGTAAGGATTCCTACACAACAGCAGAGTCTCTCCCTGGAAAAAGGAATGGCAATGGTGATGCTGAGCCATCCACAGGGAGCCACAGCCCCACTGTCCAACAGCAAATCCCTTCCCGCCCCAAACAGCTTACAGGCAAGGCGTTGGGCAGAGCAGGAAAGGGCTGAAACACAACTGTCTGATTTGAGGTGATAATCTGAGGTGAGGCTGTGCATGTCTCACTGCCTCACCATTCTAAAAATGGTCTTAATGTTATTACAAAATAGCGTGTGTGGATATGGGAGGGAGGTGGAACATTTGTGCTCTATTACGTATTTCAGTGAGAAACATTTTCTTTGGATAAGAGAGATAAATTGTGCTCCTTACAATTTCTGGGCAGGACAGATCTTATGGCTTTTTTTTAAAAAAAAAAAGCAGAGGTGTTAACATTTATATCCCAGCCAAAATCTCGAGTGTTCCTGAAATTCTAGTTACACCTTCATCTTGCTTCCTACCTACAACTGGTGTTGGGAGCCACTTAAGCCACCATCATATTCCAGCTTGGATGTATTTCAGTTGTCATCTAGGTGATTATTCTGCTCTAATGATATAGTTTGGAAAAGACTTCAAGGTCTCACAGAATGAAAGGTGCTTTAAGAAAATAAAGGTTTTCTTTGTTTATTCACTGAGATGTCTTGAGAACAGTTGCAAGTGAATCAGAAGCTTGAAAAAGGCTGCATTCAGCTGCCACAATGCCAGTGAAACTTTATTAGGGGTTAATAACATTCCTCTCTGCTAAGGTTCCCTCACATTGATACAGAATCATCCTGAGTTAGTCTCTAAACTATGCCTTGCAGAACAGAATCACTTTTCCATAAACCACGTTACAACATCCAGAATCAGCCTCTAAGGCTTTGGGAATGAGAAGAATGCCATCCACCTCATGTCTGTTCTTCTCCCTCTTCTTGCCTCCCTTCTCTCCCTTTCCAGGTCTCTTTTTAGAACCAGGAGCTCTGGTCCCCACGTGCGTGGAGCGAGTTTAAAATAGCGATTTATTTGACAGTCAGGTGCAAAAAATTACTGGCACAGCATTGTTGTTTGGATCTGTGGTGACGGGATAAGCCCGAAGTTATTTTGACAGCTTGTGTCTGTTAGTAGAAGCTAAACTGTTTGTGTTGTGAACACCAGAAATATTTACTTTAATGTAGGCTATGCTTCGGGAGGGACGGTTTTCCGTCCGTCGAGGAAAAGTACAGCTCTCATTCGGGTTTTTAGGGCTCCTCCGCCCTCTCGTGGCACAAACCAGAAGTCTTCAAGCCAACATCCAGGGCCTTGCCCTAACGGAGACGATCAGCCCTCGCCGTGTCCGTGCTCTCCCGGTGGAGATCCTGCTGGCAGAGGGAAGGCGGACCGTGAGGCCCGGGCAGTTCCCTCACGCCGTGTCCGGCCGGCGGCGGCTCCGTCAGTGCGGCCTGCACACCACAGGCCGAGGAGCACAGCTTAACGTGGCCGAAGCCCCACAGGCCAAGGGCTCACTACGGCCTGTGGAGCCCCGGCGCTGGACAGGAGGGGCCCAAGCGTCCTTCAGCGCCCTGGATCCGCCCGGGGTTACGGCGGGGGGGAGGGGGGCAAGCGAGCAGGACGAGACTCCGCCGTGCCCGTAGCCTGCCAGGAGTCAAGATGGCCGCCGGGGCGTGCCCGAGAGGGGGGCGGGGCGAGCCGCTTTATCTCGCGAGGCTGGGGCAGCGC
>VXAK01021246.1:67446-139094 GCA_013399435.1 Arenaria interpres
GCGGGAGGCGGCTACCGTTCACGAACGCCTCTGAGCATCCGCGGCAGGCTTGTCTTTTTTCTTTTTTTATTGAAGGCTGGCGGTGTGCCCTGCCAGTCAGCAAAAGCCTGTTGCATTTTATACACGTTTAAGTTTGCAATGAAGGGGCTGCCTCTTCACTTCTGTCGTTCCGACCCTAAAAATCTAAGATAGGGTGCCTTTAACCTGTTTTCAGAAAGGGTAGTTAGTTCGCATTCTCCTGAATTCCTGCCTGAAATATCAAAGGCAGCATTCTCCTTCTGTTTTGCGTTTTCTCTCTGTACATAACGTTTCTCTTCATCTTCTTGCTCCTTGTTTTTATTAAAAATCCCCACCAAACAAATAACTTGATGAAGGCTCTGCCGGAGACTTCTGTAAATACGACTTATCCTTCCCAGAAATAAGCCCCGTTATGCCTTTCTTTTGGTAGCAGGTATCAGTTTAGGCAGTAGGGGCATGGAGGAGGTGGCCTGGCATAAAAAAAGCCTAGCCAAAAAGGACGGGGCTTATGCCATTCCCGGCACACAGTCCTGCAGGCACGCCGAAGGTGAGGGGAGCAGGAGCTGGTGTGGCTGCCAGGAGAAAGGTATATGTACGTGTAATCATCCCGGGAGCTGGGGTTTGCTTTGTGTGCCTCTGTCTGCTTATGTTGCAGGAAACACAGCTTTAAGGAAATGATACATCCCTGACACGTGTGACATAGTCATTACCTTTCATTTCTCTCTTGCCGCGAGTGTTTTCCCGTGTTGGTATGAAGCATTGGTTGATACTAACCAATCTGTTTGGGAGAGAGAACATGAAAACGTGGTGCTTCTAGACCTGTGCCGATATAAATTATCGAGGTATCAAAATACCATATAAGGTATTGTTTTTCAGACATAGGAAATATGAGCTTGAAAGAACTCCTCTCTTTAAATACTCTTTTGAGGCTTGTATTCTAAATAACTAATGCTATTACTCAAAGTACTTGAGAAACCAGGGTTGTTTTTTCGCATGTCTTAGAAATTAAAGCCTAAGGGCATGAAAAATACAATTTCTAAGGCCTGGAACTAATTTTAATTACTCTTTCTCTTCTAAGAGAAGTGATTTATAAATGTGTGTTTTCAGACTGCAGCATTTTGTGATACTGTAGTTGGAGAGTAATACTTCATTCTCCCAGAAATCTTATAATCTTCTTTTCTTGCAAACAGTAAGTCATGATAGAGCCTGCCTGAACTTCTCTTCAGGTGTTCCTTGATCAGACTTGGAACTAAAAATTTGCGGGCAATGCTTTTGGAGGGTAAGGAGGAAATCCTTGTGAAGCAAATTATCCCATTGCACAGGAACTATTGAGAAAAGGACTTAGAACTCATTTTCTTTCACAACCAACCACTTCAGCTATAGTGTGATAGGGCTGGGGTCGTTTGTATTCTCTCCATTTCTTGAGAATACACAGAGCTTACCTACAGCAAGGGTATCGCTCCATTGTCCTGTCTGCTTCTGTCATCCTGTGCCTGTGACCAGGAGAAGTTGCTCATGTTGTTAAACCCAGGCTTATTGGCATCTTGGGGGCAGTTGATGTTCTTGAAGCCTGTGGGTTTTTTATGCTTGTCACTTGGGCAAACCCCCTGACAGATGATTTCTTCAGCAGTTCAACAAAGGAGTCACTTGTTCTTTCTCTGGGCTGATGGCAAAACACTATGCAAATATGTGAGTGATGACAGAGTAGCAAATTTTCGATTTCTTCAAAAAGGGAGAAAAAGAATTTCCCACTTTATTGAAGCGTGAAGGTTTGATTCAAAGGTCAGAATAGAGAAACCGTAAGAGTTTGGTGCTGTTATCTTTTTGGAGTTTTCTTTCTTGAAATTTTTGCAGTTAGTCAAGGGAACAGTCCTTCAGATTGGCCAATGAATGGAAGGATGCTGTGTGCACTCCAATAAAAAGTGAGCAATAGCAATGTACTGAATGAACTGGTTTAGTTTTGATTATATTCTCTCTTGGCATTGCCATCAAGGGTTGTTCTTTCTGAGCTCAAATACTTTTGAAGTGAAGGAAAAGACCTGTATGGAGAGTCATCAGAAGGCAGCCAGAGAGTCATCAGAAGGCAGTCTCTTCACCCTAGAGAACTTGTGGAGATAGATCTTCCTCTCATAAAGGAACATGGTGATAGCTACCTGATAAGAATGACAGAGTACTAATTGTGGAAAATAAAGGTGTGATTTCTGAGGGAGAGAAACATGCTCCTGCTTTTCTTTGTCACACTATTTATCCCATGATTCAGCTAATACCCTTTTTTTTTTTCCTGCCTGTTACTCTTATTTAGATTCAGAAGATTCCTTTGCCTTTCTGTCTTTGCGTACCCTTCCCCCAATGTTTTTTCTGAAGGCAGTGGTGTAGATAAGCATCTTGTAAAGCTCTGCATCTTGCCTTTCTGGGGTTTCTCTTGGAGATGCTAATTTACACCTTTTTACCGGTTTGATATCTCAGTCTAACAGGCCAGGTCAGATGAATGCAGGCGGGTGAATGCTTTTTTACTTGTTAATTGAGCCCTGTTACACGTTTTAAAGAGTTTTTTTTCCCCCTCCCAAATTTTGCAGGCTACAAATAAACTTAAATTTCATTTTACTCCAAACCTCTAAATTGGAGTTGAGATACCTTTGAGCCCTTGAATGCCTTGTGCTACTGCACCAGAGGTGTGTGTGTTGCAGAGCTCTGTTTACATATACAAGTGAATGTAACCCGGGGTTACTTCCATTTAAAGCACTTCACAGGTACATGTGAGTTTATACACTCATGAATCATGGATGTATAATGACTGGAAGGGAAAGGTTGTGTGTGTGTGAGACAATTGTAGTTATCCTGTAAAAGAACTCTTCATTATATTGAAAGCATTAACTCTGACACATGTATAAATACTTGGCATCTCTTTGTGTTGGCCAGGCTCGCGCTTCTTGGGACAGGGAGTCCAGTGAAATGCGCTACAAAAGGCTTCAACATTTGCTTGAAAAAAGCAACATCTATTCCAAATTCCTGCTAACCAAAATGGAACAGCAGCAGCTGGAGGTAGGTGTACTCTTGTACAATTCTTAAGATGGGCTGCCATGTGTTTGATTTTGGTTGGTTTGTTTGGGTTTTTTTTTCCATCCTGCTGTTCGAACTGAAGTAAAAAATCTACAGGAGTTACTGCCCGGGAATGAGGTGGTGCTTTACATAATATTCAGAATTTATTCTGTAAGTTAATTGATTAATTAAACTGAGGAGAGCACGAATTATAACTTAAAATCACAGTGTAAAGGTGGCACTGATATCTTTACAGTTCTTCTGTTGGCCTGAGTGCTAGGGAGATAAAATGAATATTTGGAACAAGAAACAAAGTTTAAGGGAACTAGAAAACCTGGGGGAGGATAGAAGATGCAAAGAATTGACAAGCAGGGAGTTGTGGAGCCTTGTTGTGCTAATTACTGAAGGCTGAGGATGAAGAGTGTCTTCAGGATGCTAATGCAGACCTCCTTCAAACAAATTCATACATTACAGTGATCTGATGCTGTTCAGAAACAGCTTCCATAAAATGATTTGACATGTTTTTTTATTTTAGTCCATGGGCTGCTGAGTTCATGTCTAGCTTTATCTTGACTTTCTTAAGTGCACCTTTATGGACAAGCTTGTAAGAATTTACGATTGAGGGAGAGGAAGTTTTTTAGGAAAAGATTCAGGGCAACAACATTCTCATAAAAGTGACACAGACTGCAGGAACTTCCTTTCTAAAATACTTTTCTAGTTCTAAGTGTCAGCTCGAATTTGTGATTGCTGCATTGAGAGGATGTCTGTTTCAGTAGTAAGTCTTGCTCCATCTGACAAATACCAGGGTCTCTAACCTCTTTTTTCTGGGTCCTTTTGCTTTCAGCAAGTAGAAATAGTAGATGGAATGAAAATTTTAAATTCTTAAAAGACATGAAAGCACTTTTTCATTAAAGGCATTGTAGGCTGCTTACTTTGCTCTCTGTTCTGCAGTGTACACGAGTGGTAATATGTGGAAGTTAAAGGGGAGCTCTGCACATGGAAAACTTACTGCAGTAGATGTGAACTTACAGAGTTTGCAGCTGGAAATATTTTTGTTAAGAGTCTAAGTTACTGTATTTAAGTGTTTGAAGTATTCACTGGCCAGGTTTTGCTTTATCACGTTAAACTATATATCAGAATAGAGGCTTTTAGTGAGATTGCAAAAACAAAAGTCTTTAGAGTACACAGAACTCCACCAATGCAATCTGTGCCAGTTATCGCTTCTCTAATGGCTACTTCTCTCCTGGGTGTTATTGAAAGATAAGACGTGTGTGGTTTGTTTGGGTTCTTTTTTAGGAACAAAGGAGGAAAGAGAAGTTAGAAAGAAAGAGGGAGATGATGCTAAAATCTGCCAAGGTAAGATTAGCTAGCTATTTTATGCAACTTTCTGAATAAAATAAAAGTCTGACAATTCAGGAGGACAGTTTTGATCAAGGTAGGTAAACTAAAGTTAGATTAGCCAGTATTTTACTTGCAGGTTCTTTTTAGTACACCATATTTATTTTAATCATAAGACTGTAATACAAGTGCTTAAAAATTTGCATGCAATGACAGTCATCTTAAGGAGGTGTTTCTCACTGAATTATACTAAAGAAAGTGGTTTGAATTTGTCTTGAGGCTTTTGTTTTAGCAATGATTGTTTATTCAGCCAAGATGCTGAGTAAGTAATAAAGATAAGCAGGGACTTTTTTTTTTTTGCTGTATTTTTAAAAACTGCTTAATAGTTAAAGTATTTCAAGGAGCTTTTGAATAGTTTGAGGCTGGTTACGTCTTTTTCTCTGTGTCATGATAGTTCAAGATGCGTAAGATGGTTAACTTCTTCTCATGTTTATTTTCTAGGGTCAAAATCCTGTTGATTCCAAAGAGGAGAAATCGGGTAATGTATTAGGCTTTGCCTTTTCTCAGTACTGGTGTTTTTAGCTTCTTTAATGTTTGATGTGTTGTATAAACTCAAATGTTATCTGACAGGTGCAAAAAAGAAGAGAGGCAGAGAAGATGGGACATACAACATCTCCGAAATTATGTCCAAAGAGGTAGGCCACAACTATAAATGGGCTTCTTTGGATTTTTGTAGCACAGATTTTAACTGGTGAGGCAATTGATGTGTGACACCTGTATTTGAGAGCAATACATTCTCATCCATTACTGTCAGACAATCAACCAACAGGCAGCAGTAGTCTGTAACATGACTTTCTTCTAGCAAAGATCTATGTAACAAACAGTGTTGTCAAACCTGTAGAATTCAGATTGTTTTTTTTAAGTCTTTGGAGAGGTAAGCTGTGAAGAGACTACGTTACCAGTCAAATTTTCGGTTACCCTTTGTAATTGGAATGCATTCACTGGCGTGTGGTTGTTTAGAGTCACTTGTGTGATTAATGATGATGTAGGGAAAGCTTTTTAAAGTAGGTCCAGATTCTACAACTAAAAGATCTCATGAAATACAAACACAAGCCTTTAAGGTTGAAAAGTGTGTAAGCAAAGGTTTTTTTTTCTTTGTTTCCAGGAAATATTATCAGTGGCAAAAAAGAGTAAAGTGGAAAATCAGGTATGTCAGCATGTATTACTGCAGTTTAAGTGTGTTAAGCCCAGAGGGACAGAAGGCTTTTTATACTTTATAGTATATCTTTAAACTTTTCCTGTAAATAAACATCTCTGCTAGATATTGAAGTCCTGAATTAGAAGTTTAAAGGAGTGGTGCAAGTGAATGCACTTAAATACATATTTTCAGAAATTCAAGGTGAAAACTTCTAATTTTTTAAACACTCAATTTGAATGTATCTTTACTTCACTGAACCGTAGTTTCAAATGTGAATAGAAATTTACTAGGAAATATCTGTGCTGCTGTGTAAGACCTTAAGACATAATAATTTTTAAGCATTTGAGCATGAAGTTAACACATGTGGTCTCCTTTGCTTCTGTTGTAGTTTTAAAGCTACATGCACAATATAAATTTCTTTCCAACGTTCTCTAGAATCCACTTACAGAAGGGAAATAGCTGTATAAATGCCAGCTGCTGTGAGGAAGGTTTAAGTCTGCTTGCTTTTATGGGTAGAAAATCATAAGCCCCATCGCTTCAGTAACTACCACTGTTCTTTAGTTCTAAAGGAGTAAAGAATGCATATAAGGCATTGAAATTTTGCATGTTGACATCTACCTATATCGTAATATTAATCCTAAAAATAAATTCTACTCTTGAGTTGACAGTTACTTAAAATAAGTCTTTGTATGAGGGGTTGGCTTACTTCACATTAAGACAGGTGTAAATTGGGCAAAAGTATGTTTTAGCTAGACTATGGTGTGCATTCCACTTGTCACCTGCATGTGTTCCTTGAACTTCCCTCTATAGGATGAAAGCTCTTCTGACAACCTGTGTCCAGAAAACCTGCAGAAAAATGGGGACTCCAATAGTGTCATTAAGGATAGATTGTGTCAAGCTGTACGACACAGTGCCAAGCAATTCCTTGATCCAGTGCGGAAATTTAATGGACAACCAGTGCCTTTTCAGCAGCCAAAGATTTTTACTGGCGGTGTAATGCGGTGGTACCAAGTGGAAGGCATGGAGTGGCTAAGGGTATGGAGCAATTGGTGAAACTCAATGTGGTGTTGACTGGAAACAGAAGTGTAAGGGAAGATACACTGGAAGACTGTAATCATAGTTGGTGCAGGGAAGGTGAAGAAGAGAGAGACAGTTCCTTATGATTTCTAATGATACGAGAATCTGGTGTTAGGAAAAAATTGTGAAGCAGCAGATATAATACTTCAGCACGGGGGGGATATCTGTGTTTGTAAATGTTTCTTTAGACTTTCTGGTTGGTGTTCTCCATCTTCCCTTTGTCTATCTATTTTCTTGTTCAACTCAACTGTCTTTTCAGGCTCTCCTTAAAAATACTTTGTGAAAGCAGAAGAACTACACATGCTACTATGAGACAGTCTTACTGTTTCTCTCTCAAAGGTTTTGAATACCTATTCCGTAGGTGTTTCTAAAGACCCATGGTCTTGCAGGCCTGGCACAGATGTGTTTTCCATTCTCTGCCTCTTGGAATCTACACAGTAATATTTACTCAGTGTTTTAAAAATATTTTCTGTCTTCAGCATTTGATATAAAAAACTAAAGAAACTTGAAATAAAAATTGCCCACATATATATTTAACTTCTACCTGCTTTTGCTTGCAAGCCAAATTAGAATGAGTTTGCTTTTTAATTATCAGAGCCAGAGAGAGCTAATTTCCATTCTGCTAATGATCTCATATTTCCCTTAAGTTTTTTTCATTTTTTTTTCTTCCCCTTGCCCCAAGCATATGTATCCTGTTTTAACAGGCTTAGGCTGATCTCACAAGTGAGTGCTGCTAAATCAACTCTGTTTTGTTACTGGTGTCAGAGAAGAAGGGCCTGTTCTGGGAGGGGGAAAAACAGCTCAGTTAAAGTATTTTTTTATAAATAGTAGCCAAAGATACATGATGCAGTAGCCACAGAGTGCTGCTGTGTCTGCTCTTCTGTGAGAAGTTGCTCTGTCAGTTGTTGGCAGTGTCAGCACAAAGAGCTGTTGCTGGAGCAGCTGGCTGTGTTGGTCATGAATTGCACCTTTTTCCTATGGTGAAATAGCTGTTCCTGTAGAAGCTACTTAAAGAGATAAAAACTGAAACATCGGCACAATAACCTGAGCTTTTAGAGGGGGAGTAAAGGGAATTCTTTGGGGCTGGGATGAGTGAAAATTCGGGTAGTGTGAGCTGTACTGATGAAGTTCTTTTTGATTAGGATGCTAATTTACATCCTTTCCTTTGATACTGTTCTGGTTTTTGCCTCCTAGTCATGCACTTAATTGGCTAGAAGCACATACATCTAGGTATGAATGTCTGGGATTTGTGAGATGCTTGTATTTATTTTCATCGTGGGGAAATCTTACTTGTGTAATATAAAATGTGTCTAGTAGAGAGTTTTTACAGGTGTTGTGTGCTGAAGATGTCTGTTGTTCTTAAGGTGTGTTGGCTATTTTTCATTTACATTTCTTTTTCTGTGTATGCAGATGCTTTGGGAAAATGGTATTAATGGCATTTTAGCTGATGAAATGGGGTTGGGAAAGACGATCCAGTGTATTGCAACAATAGCACTGATGGTGGAGCGAGGAGTCCCTGGTCCGTTCCTCGTATGTGGTCCTTTGTCTACTCTTCCAAACTGGATGTCTGAGTTCAAGAGATTTACTCCAAAGGTAAAAGAAATAAAGCTTTTTCTTTTCCTTAGGTTTAAAAGAACAAATGATTTAGTTCTTACTCTAATTCTTTGCCTTGAAACTTTCTTTATGTAGAACATCAGTCTAATTGTTTATGTGGTTACTACACACTGTGCCATGACTTATGGTGTGTTTACAATCTTCTACAAAGCTAATTATCTCTACTATCTTCTTTAGGTTTAATGAGCTTAGTTCACCAGACTTCTAAACCTCTTCTCTTTCAGATTCCACTAATGCTCTATCATGGACCTCAGCAGGAACGCCGTAAACTGGTCCGTAAAATTCACGAACGACAAGGATCACTGCAAATCCATCCCGTGGTCATTACTTCCTTTGAAATAGCAATGCGAGACAGAAATGCCCTGCAGGTATCTTAAGTTCTGAAAGCCCTAGGATGAGAGGAATGTCTCATCACTAATCGCAATGCGTTTCAATATAGTAAAGAAAAAAACCAAACTCACATGCTATCTGTACAACTAGTGTCATACTATGGCATTTATAGTGGCATTCACTTCATTTTCCTTGGTAGCAGTGCCTCTGGGATTTTATGCTTAAGTTCTTCAATCGGAACACTATCCAAAAAGTAAAGCAAGCAGATAGTTACAGCATACCTGCTCTTCTCATTGCCTCTCTGTAGGTGATGGTGAGGGAGGCCTGTGGTACAAGCTACACCTAGTGTATAATTATAATGATTGAAGTCAGAATAGTTGTTTCAGTGAAATGAGTTTTTCATAAGAGTTTTGTTGTAATCGCCTAAGCTTTCTAAATGCAGCAGATGGAGCAAATGTGTGGCATTAACTGTTTGGAATCAGCTCTTCTAGCCTGGAAAAGTGAGGAACAACAGCAAATAGAACCTTTGTAATGGGCAGTATTAGACAGTCTTATTAGTGCAGCTTGTCTTACCTGGCACATGTTTTCATGGAGTAAAGCTAAGATTTACTTGAAATACCCTTTCTTTGTGTAGAACTGTTTCTGGAAATACCTAATAGTGGATGAAGGTCACAGGATTAAAAATATGAACTGCCGCCTTATCAGAGAACTGAAACGATTTAATGCGGACAATAAACTCTTGTTGACTGGTACTCCCCTGCAAAACAACTTGGCAGAGCTTTGGTCACTGCTTAACTTCCTGTTGCCAGATGTGTTTGATGATTTAAAAAGGTAGGTTATGATCTGATGGTGAGAACTATTCCCCTTTGTTTTGTTTGGGCGTTATTGTGACTCTTTAATAATTAAACTTGTGAAGAGCCGTTTTTATGGTGTGGTTGTAATTTGGTATAATTATTTGGTGGTAGACACTTTGAAATGTGTCTTGCTTTCACACTTAGTTGTTTCAGGAAGTAAGGGAGTGATTGTCAGGTCTATGGATAGTGGAAGATCAACTCTGAGCTAGGACAGGAGCATTCTGGGGGGAAGAGATGTTTATCTAATCCTAAGTGCCTGGTGCTGGAGAAAGCTCTGTGAGGCTGGGAGACATGGGATGTGTGGGGGAGAGATCCTTTTCTGAAGCAGCAGGAAGTGAGGTGGAAGAACTTTGCCAGAACAGTCTTTATGCTAATTTTGGAAGAAAGTTGTAGTCTAGACTGAATGTAATAGATCATAGTGAATATTCCAACTAGAAGTATTTTTACCGATCACTTAAAACCTCAAGCATCTGAATTGACAGGGATATTTCAAAAATACCCTGTATTCATGGTGAATATTTGTGTTTTGGTTTTCTTAAATTGCAGGATAAGAGAAAAATAGTATACTTAAATAATGAGGAATAATAATTAAGAAGTAAGCTCTTCCTTTTTTTTTTCCCTTTGTTTTTACAGCTTTGAATCCTGGTTTGATATTACCAGCATTACAGAAACTGCTGAAGATATTATTGCTAAAGAAAGGGAGCAAAACATCTTACATATGCTGCATCAGGTTTTTACTTTTTCTTTGTGTGGGTTTTTTTTTCATGGTTTATTTCTAGCATTGACCATTAATTCTGAAGTGTGTCAAAATCTTGTTTGTGGAGCAGAAATGTGGGCCTGAGGCTTTTATTGTGGCACTTCTGGACTTCCTTAGATTTGTCGTGTTGTGTGGTGGTTTTTTTTTTTCAATCTTTACAGCCCTTATAAATGCTGAAAGGAACAATATACCTCTTTGATAATGATTCATTTTTATTCTTGGAACTGAATTGAGAAGTCAGACTTAATTGCAGTTCCTTCTGCTTGCCAAAAGAATTATCATTGAAAGATAACTTTGAGGGTATTTATGTAACTTAAGTGTTGAACAGAATACCTTTTGGCAAACTAGTTATATACTGTGCCTGTCTTTAAAACCAAATTAACACTCAAAATTTTTAAGCAGAGATTAGAAATAAATGCTTGCAGAACTGTTGTTTTCTCATCATAAGGTGATTGTGAGAGAGATAAATTATATCCTCTAGGTATAATTCTCGATGACAATTCATTATTTATTTTGGTTAAAGGATTGAGGCTTTCCTGGAATACCTTGATTTAAGAACTATAACTAAAATGAGCTGTTTTGTAATAAAATTCAGTTAGTGAAAATTATTTGAAAGGTCTGTAATGTAGTTACCAGTGCACCTTTTATTAAGCACTTCAACATTTTTCAAATGTCAATGGATGTGGTGTTTAAACACCTGTGTTACCAGCATGCGCAGAAAAGTGCATGAAAGTTTTGGAGTAGGCATCCGTATTAAATTAAATGTGGAACTCTGCAAAATAACTCCCTTGCTTTAAATTGTCAAAATAACATTATATCAGTAGACTTGTTTGTGAGTTTTGGGGGGTGGGGTGGGGTTGTTTTTTAAACCAGCCATGTTGAGAGCTTTGAGTAATTGAAACATACCTGCTCAACATTTCAGATTCTTACACCTTTCTTACTGAGAAGACTGAAATCTGATGTTGCTCTTGAGGTTCCTCCTAAACGAGAAGTTGTGGTATATGCACCCCTGGCAAAGAAGCAAGAAACTTTCTATACTGCCATTGTAAATCGCACCATTACCAAGCTGTTAGGAAATAATGAGGTATCTTCTAATGGGGATGTTAGAAATGGGCTGGCTATTAATGGTTTGTAGGCAAAAAACCATTGGTATTGCTTTGTTACCCTTATAACTAAACACACTTTTTGCTTAAATTTCCTGTCTGATCTCACTTGTTTCAATGGCAGTTGCTGTGACTGGTCTTAGCGGACACAGAATTTTACAATATCTGTGTAAATATATTCTTGATTACTTGTGGTAAAAAGATTAGGGTTTTCATGGGGTTGACAGCTTCTGCTGTAAAATTAGTAAGGTACTAATGCAGCCTTTAAAAATCAAGCAAAAGCTTTCAAAATCTATAGTTATTTAACTTTTAAAATTTGGGCTGCATTTTCTACTTAGTAAAGCTTACAGTTGTTTTAGTCTAGGCATTGCATGATGAATATCACTGAGATGTCTTTCAGTATTGGGAATTCTTGGGTCAGCCTAGGCCTTTGATTTTGAAGCTTTTCTGCTTTTGGTGGCAATGTTATTGTTTCCCCCCAGGAAGAAGTAGTTGAGTTGAGTCCTACAGGTCGACCCAAACGCCGCAGCCGAAAACTGGTTGATTATCGCGAAGAACATAATGGTTCGCCTGATGACTTGGAAAAATTGATCAGCAAAATGCAAGAGGAAGTAGAAAAAGAGAGGTACCTGCCCTCAAAGATTCCTTTTTGAAAAATATTTATTTTACTTAGTATCTACAACTTAATTTGCTTCAAGAGCTTTGCTTATTCAAATTGATGGAGAAGAATAGCATTTTGCAATTCACTCTCCTTGTAGCTTTATGATTTGTTTCTTTGTTTTTACCTAAAATTTGCTGGGCCGTGATGGAAATGATAAGGTTGTGCCATCACTCCCTGGCTCATTATAGTTAACTACAAGACATTTATTCCTAGACCTGTGACCTTTGCAGGATCTAGCAATAAAATTGCTGCTTGAGTCCCTGTTTTCGTTAGTCACAGTCTTAGGTAGGTCCTGTGACGATAGTGCTGTTGGTAATCCAGAAAGAGCTAAAATGTCACAGTGTGGAATGTGATTCCTTTGGGCTGCTAAAACATTTAGGGAGTGAAGAACCTCAACATCTAAGATGGTGCTGGGTGTCAGCCAAGGAAGAACTGCTTCATCTTAGTTATTTGGTAGTTGAAATTTTACTTTAATTGCTTACATCCTGGCTACAGCTAGCAATGAGGACAAAGAGCTGAAGACCTTGGCTTATTGCTAGGTTTTGCAAGCTTTGCAAGGTTCAAGGTAAACATTTTGTCTCTGTCCGATTACGTTCACAGGTATATCTTTCATTGGCTCAAAGGGAGGACAAGGAATAATGCTGGTGTGCTAACTACAGTTAACTCCTAGGTCTTTGCAGAATTATTCAGGAATACTTAAGGCAAAGTTTAGGCTCAAGACTGGAGAAAAGGGAGGAGTAATTTCCTTGCTAAATTTCCAGAAATAATGCAGGCATAAGCTGAGGCCTGGAACCCAAATGGCCAGCATGGTTATTGCTGGCTTGGTGACAGATATTGGTTGCTTCTGGGTGATTAAGATCAGAGTTGAGGTTCAGGACTGCAGAATCTGAGAAACTGTTTTTTCTGGCTTTGGTGTAGTCTATTGGTGGCTCTCAATTGGTTGGGAGTCTCTTGGGCATAAGGAAAACCAGATTAATCTTCAGGGCTGAAGTGTTCAAGGCCAGGCTGGATGGGGCTTTGAGCAGCCTGGTCTAGTGGGAGCTTTCACTGCCCATGGCAGGGGGTTGGAACTCGATGATCTTTAAGGTCTCTTCCAACCCAAACCATTCTATGATTTATTTTGCTAGATTCTTACTGTAGTCCAGTGTACTTTGCAAGAACAGACACTTAAATATTTCTATTAGTTTTATAATATGCATAGATCCCTTGTGTTGGAGACGGTACACATATGTGGAAGAGCTAAATATCTGTATCTGTTGTGAAACTCGCAATGTGTACGTGTGGCCAAAAGGGAGTAGGCAGAGAGCTGTTTTTTTTGTATTGTTCTGCAGGAGATCTGACCATTTTTTCTAGGGAGGGCTTGGGTCAGTTCCCTTTTCTGTTGGGTGACTTGCACAAGTTGTTTTTTCTGCTTCTGATTGCTACTGACTGCCCTTTTGTATTTTGAACCAATAATGGTAAACCCTTGTGCCTTTGGTGACAGGTGTTGGCACTAAAAGAAGTTTTGTTTGGTAATGCCTTTACTAACTATGAGTGATTTTGAGGACATTTGACACAGCATGTGAATCCATTGCTTGATTTTTTCGTTTTAATTTTTTTTCTCTTCAGTATATGTAGTACAATAAGGTGATACTTTCTGTACTAATAAGATGATGTATCTTTTCAAGGCCAGTGGTAGAAGTCAGCATTCCCATGGATTCAGAGGTGAACCTTAAACTGCAGAATATCATGATGTTACTGAGGAAATGTTGTAATCACCCCTATCTTATTGAATATCCGTTGGACCCTGCCACACAACAATTCAAGGTACATATTTTCAAAGGATCATGAGAAAAATTATTCCGGGCATTGAAAAGCAATAGACTGTGATCTGCTGGTGGTAAAAAATGATCTTTTCAATGTATTTGGCATACGTCTCCCCACTAAATCCCAGCAGTGTGGCTGAATCACTATTTGAAGCTTCCTGCAGCAGCAGTTGCAGAGACCAGTTCAGCCTCTGGGCCCATTTAGCCTTTGCGTAATGATGTGGTAGCGTTCTTCATTTTGCTCCCAGCAGATGAGGGGTGGCATAGTTATTGAATTAGAACAGTAGCTGGGTTCCATTGACTTGAAGTGTCTTAGGATCTGCCTCAAGCTCTCCTCACAAAGGTTAATTTTCAAAACAAAAATTGGTGACCTTGGCAAACTGTTCATGGCATAAATTGTATATGCCGCAAGAGGTGTCGCGATAACTTTTCAGTGTGAGATATTGAAGGGTTGAATCAAGTACAACAGAGTGGTCTGCTCAGAGGATACGGCGTCCTTTCTCCTCCCCGAAAGGGAAAGAATCCGAACTATATCATAACGGCCAGCTGTTAATATTATCTACAAAAAGCAGTTGGCAGTCTAGGAAAGAATGAAGTAATTTGAATTGAAAGAATCTTGAAAAACTGGAAGTTGCTTGTACATTCTAAATGTAAGGTTGTGGGCATGTGTAGTCATGTTTCCTGTTCAGTGAGTGATAACAGATTCGGCTGCACTCAAGAGCAAGTTATTGAAGTTTATCAGTGTAAAGTCAGTGTATAAAAAGCAGATAGCCCAGTCTGGGTGATGAGGGGAAGGAAATCAGTTAATGTGTAGAAAATGCAGACTGTTTTACGGTTGACATCACTTGCAGGAGCTAGTACCTGCTCAGAAAACTGGATTAGGACTTACCAAGGTGGCTGAGAAGTTTCTAAATCACTACTCTTTGCCTGTAGCAAGAATTATATCTAACAAAATCTATTGGGCAGAAGTGGGGCGTAAAGTAGCGGTGTGAAAACTTGTTCTGTGAACTTTTGTCACTTGGCTGATGTGTAGTAACTTGTTCAGCAGTGCTTCCTTGTATCCAGTAGGTGGAAGCCTTGTGCATTAATTACAAGGTGGGAAAGAAACAACAGTGCTTTTCTATGTGGAAAAATATAAATCGGGGTTTCTCCTTCCAGAAATAGGATGAAAACTAATTTGTTTTTCTTCTTTTTTAAATTATTTGGGCATATTAAATGGTGGGGTTTGATTTAGTTTTATCATTATTTAACTGATTTGCTAAAATTAGTGTTGCTTCCAATCTTAAGGCTTTTAGTTAAAAAGATGGTGTAAGTTTGTTTTCTGTGAGAAGCTTCCAGGCAGCTTTTGGCGGTGCTTCTGTGTGGGGGAAACCTTTGGTATCCTTCCATCCTAATATATGATCCCCTCTTCTCTGTTCTAAGGTTGATGAAGATCTAGTAAAGAATTCAGGCAAGTTTCTGCTCTTGGATCGAATGCTTCCGGAATTGAAAAAGAGAGGACATAAGGTAAAGCAAATGATTTTAGGGGAAGGGCATAGTTGTCTCCTTATGAGCCAAAAATGGTCCTAAGGAATCTTCCTGGTTTTGTAGGTCTTGTTATTCTCACAAATGACTCTAATGCTTGACATTTTGATGGATTACTGCTATCTGAGAGACTTCAAATTCAGTCGATTGGATGGCTCTATGTCCTACTCGGAGAGAGAAGAAAATGTGAGTAGATGTTCATACCCTTTGAGCCTGTTAGCAAATTCTGCTTGTTCCTGTGACACTGGAACATGATTTTGCACAGTGTTTAACTTTTAATAGGCAAATTATGTTGTTGAAAACTGAGATCCTTCCTGCTGCTTTAGTCTCTGCAGCTCAAAAATACTGAAGCAATGAAATGTGTTACTAACCACTGTCTTGGGGTATGCCTAGAATGATGGGTGCTCAAGTACTCTGTTGCCCAAATATGAAGCACATAATGCATCTTGATTGTGGCAGATGCTAATCCCAGTTTTAGCCTTGTATGTATTGTTTTTTGGCATCTAGGATGTGATGCTAGCATCTGTGGGAGTGTACTGCAAATCTAATGCCAAATGAAGTAGATTTCCAGGAAATGAGGTTTTGTACCTAGTGAGACACCTGTAACTTCAGCCTGAAATTGCATCTGGATTTGCTCCAGTGCAGTCCTTTGGTCTTGCATACTTGTAATGGCTGCAAATAACTGTGGAATGCCTTATGACCGAGGCTTATATTTATCATAAAGAGTGGCTGTGCAGGGTGGCTCTGAAAAACCACCTCTCCGAGGGTTTGCAGAGTTGTAGAAGAGCAGTCTGTATATGGAGGAAGTGTGCAGGATATATACAGGGGCTGTGCTGCGATTGCCATCTGGCCTCCAAAATATGCACTATGTATGTTTATGAAGATATGGAAAACCAGTGGCAGATGACAGATCATCTAGCTCAAGTTGTGCTTCCCTTTGTCTCTTTTTTTTTTTTTCCCCACTTGCCACAATGTGGCTGAGGAAAACCAAACCCCTAAACCCTTAGGTTGCTAGAGCTGAATCTTAAAGAGGAAAGGCCTAACTAGCAGTATGTCAGCAAGCTATAGTGACTTTTAATAAGCTCATAAAACTTGGTACTGCTGGCTTGTGGGGATTTTTAGGAGTTATGTGCTTACCACAGTGTGGTAGGATGAGGTTCAGCAAGGGTCTTCCCAGCTGCATGATTTGCTGCTGGTGCTGCAGAAGAGGCGGAGGTATACAGGGTGGCTGGAAGTTACAGTCGAGTTGTCATCAATACTTTAGATTGTTGCTTGTTTTGAGAAGTAATATGTTTTTAGGTTCTGTCAGCTTGGACTGTGCTCACCTTCCTCATTACTGGGTGGTAGGTTACGTGGAGGTGAATGTGATTTGGGCCATACTTCACTATAGTCATCTCTGCTCTGTGTGTTAGACAACTCATTGACTGGAATCATCAGACAAGAAAATAAAATCACTTCTTGGTCTTGTCCTATCCCAAATCCAGGCAATGCTGCTGAAAGCCTTAGTTCGGCCTCTGACAGTATATGCTATATTTTATGTGTTCGTCTTTTTAAACACAGGTCTCAAAACATTAGCTATGTTGTGTTTGATCCATCTGCTGTTTTTTAATAGGCAAATTCTCTTCCAGATGCATCAATTCAATACTGACCCTGAAGTCTTCCTGTTCTTAGTGAGTACCAGAGCTGGAGGCCTAGGCATCAACTTAACTGCAGCAGACACAGTTATCATATACGATAGTGACTGGGTATGTTTACAGACTGTTATGCTAGTGATGTGTTGTAAAACGCTTTCTCTATTGCTGCTTTTGATAATCATTTACTAACCCATCATGGTATAGACCGTTTCTGTAACTTTAATGAGGTGTTACATGAAGATAAGAGTTGAGTGGTGTATGCAAACTTGTTACATATGAAATACGCACCCTTGTTGAAAAAGTCCTAGCTTATCAAATACAATGTTAGAGCTGGTTTCCAAAACTCACCTGTTTGCCCCTGAGTTACACCAAAAGCAGGAAGGGGTTTTTCTGTTACAGTTGAAGGTATGTTTCCTTCTTTCAATTTGTTATTTGAGTGTTGCCAGACCTTCTACAGGTTCTCTGTTTCTAACAGCTGCCATGTGTTAGTACCAGCCCCTTGAATTTCCTCCTGTGACTTGCCATGTGGGTTTTAGCTGGCTAGGATTCTGCTGCTCTTGTGAGTCTGGAGGCTGGGAAGAAGAGAAGTATGGAAGAAAATGACTGAAGATTTTTGTATCTTCACTTTACTTTGATAGACGGGTGTGCTGTTTCTGTTACTATTCAGCTTCAGGGAAGCTAAGGCAACTTCAGAAACGGCAGGAAACTTATTCTTAAAAAAAAAAACCTACAAACTTACAGCTAACACCCTCAGCTAAATCTGTGATACAAGACACGTCCATCTCTTGAAAAACGCAGCACACTGTGCAGAAGACAGTCTGAGCTAGTTGAGCTACCCTGGCTGTGTAGCTACAGCAGCAGAGCTTGTCATGAACGGGTTTCCAGAGATGTAGCACTCTATTATACCATGGCTGCCCTGCTTAGCGCTTCTGCTCTGACTCTAAGAGCTTGCTGTTGAAAATGCTGTCTGTAGTATGTCTCTTAAAAGCAGGTTAATGGTGTGGCTAACTTGTTCCTTTATCTGCTCAGAACCCCCAGTCGGACTTGCAGGCCCAAGACAGGTGTCACAGAATTGGCCAGACAAAGCCGGTGGTGGTTTATCGTCTTGTGACAGCAAATACTATTGACCAGAAGATTGTGGAGAGAGCTGCTGCCAAGAGAAAGCTGGAGAAGCTGATTATCCACAAAAGTTAGTATCTTTCTCCTATGATTTCCTGTAAGGACGTGTTCCTGCTTTAAATCTCAAGAGGAAACCTCTTACTGCGCTGTTTTGTGGCTGCTTAGTATGTTTTCTTAAATGCAAAAAGCTTCATCCTCCCACAAAGTGGCTATATAGTATTACTTTTCAAAATTCATCCTTAGACACATTGTAGATAATTTCTGCAGCAAATTAAAGGAGAGCACTTCCAGTATTTTTGGAATCGCCATGTTACGACTACTTTTTAGTAGGTAAGGAAGAAAAGAGAGGGGGTGGGACAGGGAACCTACGTGGAAGAAATACAAGTAAAACCAGGCAATAAGAGAGTAGAGCTCTGGGCTTGTTGACAGTTTGTCAGCAAGTTTGTCATCGGTTAGATGATAGTTTGACCCAAATGTTTTTGGACTTCTGGCATCAAAAATGCTGGGGTTAGCTGACAAGTCCCAGTTAATTATCTTTTTAAAATGAAATTAATTTAACCAGAATATAAATGGAAAAGCAGATTAAGAAAAATTCCTATTACTTGCAGCTTAATTTGTAACAGTTCATCATTTGGCACAATATGTCTACCTAATGACACCTAGAGCAGTGTGTCATGATGTGAAGCTTAGCACTAGATTTATTTTTTTTGCCAGTTGCTTGAGTAGGGAGTGTTCCTATTAAAATTGATAAAATGAGTAAAGACTGTAGACATTTGGTTTCTGAGGGGTTCAGAAACTTGGCTGAGATTGCAAATCCTAGAGCTGTAAAACAACCGTAAAAATTTCAGCGCCCTGTTTGCATCTGTCCTTCTGAATTTAAGAACAGTATGTTATAACCACAGGAGAATAGTCTTGTTTGAACAATTAACCAGTGCTGAATAGAACAATAGTCCTTGATTTTATGTGCAGAACAATGGTGATTCTTGTTGTGTTCTTGATTGTATAGCTGGTCATACTCAATAGTCTTTAGAAAGTGATTGGGTTGAAGTATCTCTGTTCAGGATAAACTTTTTTTGTTTAGATCCTATAGGAATCCTGCTTTGCTCCCATACCTTATTCTGTTTGTGCTATTTGGACAGTAGCTCCTTTACAGCATTTTCCAAACACTAAGCTCACTTGAAGATACAATTCTTGTAACTTGGTATGGGCTTCTGACAATAATTAGCCTTCTATTAAAGTTTAAAGGAGGTTAAGAAATTCTCTTAGTATATTAAGGGGGAGGGAAGGTGTTTTCATGAGGGCATAAAGGGGCATCAAGGCCTCACCCGTAACTGTCTCCTGCACAGTGCACCGTTGTCAGGCTGAAGCTGTGGTTTGCCTTTGGTTTTGGATGATGTTATCTTTGTTAGATGCTTCCTTTAGCCTTTGTCTTTGTAATCTCTTTGCCGCTGCTGTCTTGGTGTGACTGCCAGAGCTGCGCTCTGACTTCTTGTAGGCATGTTAGTGACCAATTTAAGTATGAAAAATTTGGGGGTTAATTAGTTGATTATGGTCCAACTTGAAGTTAAAAAACCAAAGTGACAAGATGAGTGCATGAAGCAGAATGGGCTCTAATAGTAGATGACTGCTGCATAGCGAAGTAAGAATGGGAACTGGAACTAGTTGCACTGGTAGGAAGCTAAGTGTCAAGTTGGGTCATGCCTTCAGTTTAGCAATAAGTTGAATATTTATCTTGGTAACTATTGGTGAATCATATCTAGATCTTGCAGCTTAAGTAGGGGTGTCCCCTCCAGGAACCTTTGGATCCACTGCATAGATGTAAAGGTGATGTAATGGATCCTGTGATTTTTAATATCTAAAAAAAAGTGCTGGAACATTAGAGGAGTGAATGTAGAAGGGATATCACAGAGCTTGCTTAAGTCAGGCCATGTAGGATATGTACAGTACAACTACTGGAGTTTAAGAACTGGAATTTATTGCAAAACAGGGCTTATTTGGCCTCAGCACCAGGTGACTTTTTCCATCTTGTGCTTCTGTTTTATTGAATAGAGTTGCCTAGGAAACTGTGTGAGAACCAGCATGATGTTACTTAAATTAGTAGTTGTCAGACTAGGAGGAAGTGAGGGACATAAACTTCTATTTAAAGTGTTAAATGCTTGATAGGGTCTTCTGTACTTTTCTATGTTGCTATTATTGCAGCCCAAGACCTGTACAGCATGAATTTGATGCCATACAGTTTGTGAAACACTAAAAGCTAAAAGGGAGAGACTGCATCACTAATAATGCGTGGCAGGACCTGGGTCCCGTGTGTCACAGCAGGAGATGTTAGTGGGAGAGAGAATCCTGTAGCTCAGACCTCTTCTGGAACTCGCATCTGATGTGCACATCCCAGAGAAACAGTCAGTTCTTGGAGGGAGGTGGGAAAAGGTGTGGGGAGGACTTCTGAAACCAAAGCAGGGGGAAGAACAGCGGTGTGATGAAAGGGATCGATGAAAACTCGTTAATAAAATGGCTATATGTTGATGAAAACTGGGGAGACTTGGCATAGAACAGTAAAAGCCTTGCCTGTCTCCTTGAAATGTGCAAGACTGAGCTTGACTTTATCCGTGCTTAGCTTTAGTAAGTAACAGTCTTATATAATTTTTGGATATTTGTGCTGACGTCCAGATTTGTGTGTAGATAAGTGTTGGCACAGTCAACTCCAGCAACCACCTGTGGTAGGTGTATTACTTTGTCATGTCTTGCCTAGCCAATTCAACGGAGGGATGTTCTCGCTGCAAACCACATCTTTCGCACGTTTCCTATCTTGTGGTTAATACTGCTTACTTTGTTTCAACCAGCTTACAATACAAAGGGAACAAACTTCAGCATCCACCATCTAACTTTATTTACAGGGTTTTTACTGTAAGTAGAACTAACGGCTTTCCTGCTCTGTGTGCGTGTGTGTGCATGTTAAATCGGTGTTTCAATCAGTTCTTCTGCATACTACAGCTAGAAGGTGAAAGGCCTGCATGTAAACTCTGCGTGTATCTCTGACTTTTTTTCACCTATTAGCGTTAAGGTGTGTTTCCCTGAGGGCTAAAACAAGGAAACGTAGCATTAGTTTTGATGTGCAAGAGTAATTTGTTCGATATGTGCGTCCAGCAGTGATTTAACAATTCACAGAATGTGTTCCTGTCCCTGTGTACTTAAAATTTCTCTTTTCTACAGATCAGTTTAAAGGTGGCAAATCCGGTCTGACACAGTCAAAGAGCTGCCTGGACCCTCAGGAATTGCTAGAATTACTGAAATCCAGAGACTATGAGAGGTATGCAGATTTCATATTTTTCTTGGGCCGACTTGCATCTTGCAAGCAGCTGTCAATAGCTTTCTTGTCTTATGAAGTGATTATGTGGATATTCATAGTGGAAGAAGTGTCCTAGGGATTCTACTATTTGGGAAGAAATGACTTCTATGGAATACTAACTGCAACATGCTTTTGTCTGTATTAAGAGAGATTATTTCTTCCTCAACAGGGAGGTTAAAGGATCTAAAGAAAAAGTAATCAGTGACAAAGATCTAGAGTTACTTTTGGATAGAAGTGATCTTATTGGTAAGTCAGAGGTTTCATTTGTATTTTTTCCATTTTTTTTCTGTTCAACAGTAAATTCGTATTTTGTTACACAGCTTCGCTTCCCTACAGCTGTGTTGGCCCCTTTACTGACATTTCCAATAGCATTTGCTGAAGAAGAAATAACAAAACTTAAGTATTCCAGAAAACCACATTAATGCATAGTATGCCCTGAGCATACTGTGAATGAAAAGCATAAATGAGGTGTTCTGCAAAGCAATTTTCCCTGTACGTCGCTGTAATTGCTCAAAATAGGAAGTATTCTCAGAGAATATTTATTTCAGCAAATTTGTTTAAAAACCTGGTTTTATACTATCATAACTCAAAATATAGTCTACTTTTTTGGGGAAAAAATTTGAGCTCTTCCGAGTTAGTATGGCTTGTCAGTAGATCAACTATTAAAAAAGCAACCCACACAAAATTTTTGAGGTTGTCTGCAAATTCTGCTTGATCAAGCCAGCATATTCTAAAAAAACCTTAAGTTTTCTGAGGAAGTGGGGGGGGGAAATCTTGTCCAATTCATCTAAATAGTAGAATTTATAAGCTTTGTTTCCTTCAGCATCTTTAGGAGAGCCTCAAAGCATAGATACAGGAAAAAATCAGTCATTACAGAATTTAGAGGTAAAAATGACAGCTCTTAAGTGTGATATGTATAGTTTGAGTAAAAGGCCTTTGCTTTAGGACAACAATTGCTATACTTAATTTTGTTTTCCTAGATTATCTAAAATTGTTTTATAAAACCACTCATTTCAGTTAAGTGACTGCTAATATAGAAAATTATTCTTGATGCACCGATAATACAGTCTATCTCTGTCTTTGCAAATTTGGGTTATGAAACAGTCTGATTTCTCCTTCCAAGCTGGAGAAGGCACCATTTATATCATACTATTAGTGTGCAACATTTATAATGGTTGCTTATTATTTTTTTTCTTGGCTATACTAAGCAAAGTTAGTATATTAACGTCAAAAAAATGTGTATACAAATAATATTAGTCTGGCATTATGTACTGAGTATTTAAATACTACAGCTAACTGTAGTTAATAATTTAAAAACTAAAATGCCACCTCCCACCCCTTTAAGCCATAATTATTAACTTGATATGAACCCAATACTTTCTCATTAGCTTCATTCACTGGAACTGCAATATACTGATACGAAGTGTTAGGAAAGCAATATGTAGGACTTTGCAATTTAGGAAAGAATATTGCTTAGAAGAGCTATAACTTTCTGTGTTTCTCCTTGTAACTTCACTAAACAGGTTTCCTGCATTCTGTTTTCTTCTCAGGAAAACGAGACTAGTTCAGGCAGACTTTAAAATTGCTTATTTCCATCCAGATTTAGCCAGAAGTGGTGGAATTATTTTTTTTTTAATTAAAGTATGGAACTGAAGGACATTTTCAAGGACAACCTTTTAATAGCAAACTGTTGATGAAGCAAAATTATTTTATAACTTCCCCCATAGAAAGGTTGAAGACACTTCACCTATTATTGATCTTTGTTTTCTTTTAATCCTAGATCAAATGAAGACCTCTGAAAAAATGAAAAAGGAAAAAATGGGTGTCTTCAAGGTCCTAGAAGAATCGTCAGATTCCAATGCAGAATGTGTGTTTTAATGTGCAAACGTGGCCTGTAGCCTTTACAGGGCAAACATAGGACTGACATCACATCTTCCAGAGAAGTCACTTGCACGTACTGCTCCTTTTTGCTTTCTTTAAGGCCTTGTACAAATTCCCTCGTGTTTTTCCCGTGAATTTTAACATGTTCTACAGTGTAAGGCAGGTGATAGTTTCATGTTACTGCTTCGGTAGGGTCTCATAAAGAATTAAGAAACCCAGCATGTTTCACATTTGCAGCTAGCTCTTGTGATCAGTGGTGAAAAATGGAAAATTTGTGTTTAAAAAAAAAATATCTTCCTGTGGAAGTCCTAAAACACTTTTTTTTGTTGAAATATAGTGCCAATTACGGTTTTATTTGGAAGGGAGACAACGTGAGCCTTTGTAACAGCCACTTGTGTAGCCTCTTTTTTTAACTTCTGCAAATTATTTTGATTAAATAAATGTCTGGTTTGTCCTAAAGGTGTAGGGTTTTTAGCACAGCTTCTTAAATAAGCGGAGCTTATGTTGTGTCTGTTAATTTACTCTTTCTGTACTCATTTAGCACATTTCACACATCTGGGAAAAAAAAAAAACCCACAACTACACCCAACAGCACAACCCCTCAAAATACCAGAAAAAGGCCACAAGATAAACCAGGCAGCTTCACTGAGTCAAAAAAACCTATTTTATTCTTTTTTTCTGGTGCAGACATTAGTCTGGCTTGTCGGCAAAGGTACCTTTGGAAGCAGGAAGGGGGAGCTGGAAGGTGGAAGCGCAGAATGTCCCTGGGGTGCGTGGAGGAGCGAGGAGCACACCCTGGGAAGGAAGGGTTTGAGACTACAGCGGGGCAGAAAAGAGAGGTGAAAGGATACTGCGTATGTAAAGCCAGCTGTAAGGAGTGGTTTTCGTCTTGGTAGCTTTTAAATTTCCAATTCTGGTTTGTGAAAATACCATCTGGGTGTAACTGAAAGTTGCGGTCATGGAATTGCAGCCAGAGCTGTCACAGTTGCAGTTGAGCTGGTTATGCCAAGACATAGGTAACAGAGCAGGTAGGATTTCATTTATTCATTCCATCAGACCTCAGAAACTAGTTTCCAGTCAGTTTATGGTCTTTCTAACTCTCAAGAGAGTAATCTGTTGGCCTGATATAGAGAAAGTTATATTAGTGAGAGCTGTTTATCCTTAGAAAGGATATCCTTATCTATAAGGGAACAAATAAATCTGTTACGTTAATGAGTAGGCTGGCTGTGACCTTTGCCTGTTGAAAGCCCTGTCTTGCTTCTAATTACTGAAGACAAAAAGCTTGGAAGTTTTCTGCTCAGTTACTTATTAGCCTGAGTAGTGCAAAGTCCAACATGTGCTGTCTCCCTGTTACTAGCAAAGGAGCTCAGCAAAAGTGTCCTTTACACATTGTTTTATGCTCGTGAAGGCCTACTACAAAATTTAACAGTATATGATGTATCTAAATGGAATAATTGTTTGCTACTGTGTGTCTCGTGGCAGGTTTCATTTTACTTTTTTCTTTTTTGGCTAAATCTGCCCAACAGCTTATGGGGAGCCTGGGGAGAGGCTGCTGATGGTTTTTACAGGTGATGACAAGAAAAATGTGTGGTAAACTTATCTCACATGTTAGAATCTACTTAATGCATTTTGCCAGCACTCAGATGTGCTCTGCACATGCCGTTATTTGGGTATTTTTACATATTTGCTCAGGAAAAATGGTGTTTGAGCTGCCACGACCCCACCTTGACCACAATCTCAGCTCATGGTGTTAAGTGTAAATGTGCGAGATGGAGCAACTGGCCACCCTGCTCCCTGCTGTTTGGCTGGGGGAGGCTGGTGGTGATGGTGCAGGGTGTGAAGAGGAGACAATGAGAGGTCTGACTTGATGATGCTGTCAGGTTTTTTTTGGTTTTTAACCCTTTTCTATCTGCTTCATCTTGTGTCGAGTCGCCGCCAGCCAAGGAAGCTGTGTTTAAAGTGACAGACTGCTTTGTGCCGCGCTGCACACTCATGGGGGATAGTCCCTCACAAACTGCTGGACACTCTTCAGCTGGCAACCTTTTACCTATTATCTTAGGTTATTGTTCACTTCTGGAGCAGGCAGCTCAGTGTGGTTGCAGTTCTGACCCCGTTTAACCTAGTTTGTTATCGTTGACAAGCTCCAAATCCCGACTGCTAAATTCCAGAGGAATTTGGAAAGCCAGACTCCAGCCAAATCTGCAGTTGCCAAATATTTTGCCCTGCATCATAAAAAAATGAGTACATTCCTTTTTTTTATTTCTCAGTGAGCTACATCAGAGAGCGATCGGAGTCCTCCCTGGGTGATGAATGTCAGTGGCCTTGGCTGGCCTGTTCCCATAGCAATAAATTAGATCAACTCTGGTATCTGCGATAGAAACCTCCGCCTTCAAAGCCACCCCACAAACCTTTTGTAGTCCCCGACTCCTGCGTCAAACCCCACACAATCGGTGTTTTCCCAGCAGGGCTGCCACCAGCCTTCACTGCGGGAGCTCGGTGGGGCCATAAAGCACCACGGGGCGATGGACAAAGCGGGGCTGGGGTGGGGAGGGCAGGGGAAAAGGCCAGGCACGGACCCAGCCTCTTCCCTCCTGCCCCCAGAACAACCTCTGGAACCAGCTGTGTTTTCCTGATGGATGTTTGTAGAGCATGGAGAAGTTTGGTGGCTTTGTGATGCCCCGCGCTGGGGTGCACCACACCAGGTGGCCCTAGTGACTAGCATTTTCTCTCTGCCAGGCCAAGCGGGGGGCCAGGAGCTGAGAAAGCGGCTCAGGAGAGAGTGTGTGGTCCCACGATGGGACCCGAGTGCTGATTTGAGGCAGGCAAGGCAGTTTCTTCCTGCAGGTTTACTCCTGCAGCCCTCGGGTCTGTGCTCTCCTCCCCTGCCCTGGCTTTTTGTTGGGTTCAGGGCTGCAACACAGAGAGCCTTTCCCTGGGGAAATGCGCTGTGGAAGGGAGAGAATTAACCCCCATTAGCAGCAGTGAGGGGAGATCTCACCCCAGCAGGCCAAAAAAACCCCCACTATCACCTTGAAATAGATTTGTGTTAGCATCTGGGGCGTGTACAGGTGCGAAGGAAGCCAGGCTCTTCCCAGGGATGAGCCGGATGAGGAGCTGCTGGTCGAGCTCTGCCATCCTGGCTTGTTTGTCACTGCCCATAGAAGGAACCTGAGGGGATGAGCTAAATTTAGCCGGGCTGGAGAATCAGTCCCTTCCCCGACTGTACAAAAAGCTGTACGGTTGATCTGGACGCTGGGAGGCTTTTAATCCTGGTGTCAGAGGAAGACAGTTTTGGGTTGTGCTTTGGTTGGGTTCTTATCTGTAGCTGTTGCAGATGTTCCCAGGGGTGGAAGTGCCCTGTGCCTGCCAGAGAGGTCCTGTGTGCAGCTACACATCCTTCTCTTTTCAACCTCTGGCAATTTGTTTTAAAGCAAAGATGACACCACGTCTTAGAAACCATTTATTTTTATACCAAAAGAACAGCCAGCATCTCATTTGGAGGTGTAAGCGGAGAAATGATTTCACTGCTGACCACTGCTCCTGGGGCACCACCAGCCCCTCATCCAGTGCACATGGGGCACGTGTCCCCCTCCCCACATCGACCCCGGAGGTGCCCTCCAGCAGCCATGCGTGTCTGGTGGCACCGGGAGCAGGGCAATACCTTTGGCAGCCACAGAGAGCCTTAGACAGGGGACAACCATGGCCATGGGATCTGCCCTGGGCTGGAACAAGGGGGTGTGTGGTGGTGAGACCCACCCTCACCAGCCTGCAGTGCTGGGGGGAGAGGAGTTGGCATGGAACGGACAGGGACTGTGGCCACCAAAACCTTCCCCTCTTTGCTCCAGGACTCTCTGGTTTCTAGCATGTATCATTCCTTCCCGCTCTTCTCCGGGGTAGACCTTTTCACTCTCTACAACTCCCTGAGAGGGTGTAGAGAGGTGAGTGTCGGTCTCTGCTCCCATCACAGGCAACAGGACAAGAGGAAGCAACCTCAGGTTGCGCAAGGGGAGGTTCAGGTTGGATGTTGGAAAAATTTTTTACAGTGAAGGGGTTATTAAGCCTTGGAATGGGCTGCCCGGGGAAGCGGCTGAGGCCCCATCCCTGGAGGTATTGAAGAGATGGTTGACATAGTGCTTAGTGACATGGTTTAGTGATGGTTTTTTTATATCAGAGTCAGGTTGATGGTTGGACTAGAAGACCTGAAAGGTCCCGTCCAACCTAGACAATTCTATGATTCTATGAAACACGGCCCCGCACCGGGCACCACCTCTCCTGCTGCCCTGGGAACCCCGGAGAAAGCAGACACTTCTCCCTTGTGGATTCACCCCGTTTATTGGATGCAAACAGAAGGCAAAATAACCGGGAGACAGAAGAGCTGTAATCTCTGGCTTTGGCCTCTTGATTTTCCTGTGCAATTGAGCACGAAGGAGGAAAAAAAATACGCAATTCTGTGTATTTAAAAAAAAAAACCACCAAACAAACCCAAACAGTGTAAGAGGAGACAAAAAGAATGTTGAACAATTAGTGACATCTCATGTGAACAGACGGAGGATTAATAACGGCAAGGAAACCCAAAGCCATGCCTAGCGTTCCTTATTGCAAAGGAAAAGCAGCAGCGGAGGAGAAACCATCCCTGCCGGCCTTGTGTGAGCAGCGCGCTTTACTTCGGGAAGACGGTGACCACCTCGTAGCCCTCCGGGGGGATGACCCGCTCCCGCGCGTGCTTCTCGCAGTAGATTNACTCGGGGTGACGCTGCTTGTCCCGGATCTTCACAAACACCCCTCTGGGGAAAGGAACCCGCAAACCCCTCAGCACCAGGTACCCACCACTGCCTCCCTCCTCCCCAGCCCCCCCCACCCAGCCCAGACCCACACCAGGGATGAAGGTGGACAATTTTCTCCTGCTCCTACAAGTCAAAGTAGAGGCTCTACCTCTGCTCAGGGAGATGTCAACAGCGCTTTTAGAGCTCAACTCGTGCTGGCACAGGAGCCCACCTCTGGAAGGTGTTTCCTAGCACTGGCCTGCCTAACTTTCCCAGGGACACTCCTGTCACCTGTGATGGCATCTTTAGCAGATGGCTGTCAAATGCCCAGGATCAAATGGCAGGAAAGCACCAGCTTGACCATCTGGGGGGAGCAAAATCCAGATCTGCAGTGAACGGATCCAGCCAAATGTGGGCCAGCTCTTTCTGGAAAATTTCACCGCTTAACCCAGCAGATGATGGGGAAAACTCCGTAGCAATTCGTTAACTACCACCGGCAGCAACACACCAACGTGCCAGGAGTATAATTTTGTTCCAGCAGCCATCTATATTTTCCGAAATTCATTAGGTTTTAGTGCTATTCATAGCCTTGTGCTTTCTCTCCAGCTCTGCCCAGCTGGTAGAATAATTGTAGGGTTTGTCTCTGATTCATATTTTACAGGGTATGGTTGCCTCTGTAATGACTCTGCCAGGCCTTGGTGCTCCAAGCACGGCCAGGACCATACAACGATGGTGTAGTGGGTCTCAACAACCATCTGATACCTCGTGGTGGGCAGCATGAGCGAAATCTGAATTCTTCCATGATGATGCTGGTGGGCCCTGGAGTCAACTGTCAAGCTAAGGAGGTTGTAAGGAGGTGAACACTAAGGAGAAAATGAGGGTAGAAGATTCTGTGGTCAAGCAACTGAATGATGAAGCAAAGACATGGGTTGGATCCACGTGCCGTCACACGGTCAACAGCTCTACTGTGCTGTAGGTTGGACATATACACACATAAAGACAACATAAATTATGTCTGCACAGACACAGTGGAGGTGTGTGGTCCTACAGCAGAACGCAGCTCTCCCCGCCCACCTTGCCTCTGACCACCAGGACAAGTCCCTGCTCCACTGCTGGGAGAGCACCAAGACATGAAAAGCCTTAAATACGCAGGCCCTGAATGGAAAGGTCATTTGGTTTCCAGGTGCTGGAAAGAGATTTCAGGTAGGAAGCAAAACGCTGCACCAACAACTGTCTCCAGGTTTGTATCACAGGGATTTGCTTTGGTTTCCATTTAGACTGATCTCTGGAGGGACACCCAACTCCTGCCTCACTGCGGGGAACTGCAAAGTCAGCGCTATCAAAGCTGGTGAGGATGAAGGTGCCTTGAGCCTGGATGTGGGTAGGTGAAGGGTTTTGGGTGGCAGTGCCTCAGCACCTCACACGGGCATGGGATGCTCAGCCACAGCCTGCAACCCCGGGGACAGGCTTACTTACACGATGCCAGATCCACACTTCTCGCACATGGGCAGCTTCTGGGCATTCCCGATCGATGAAGCCACCTTTGTGGTGGGGGCTTTGACGCTCCTAAATCCAGACGGTTTGGTAGGGTCTCCTGGGGGGGTGGAAGGAGAGTGCTTCAGAGCACGTGAGATGCGTGAGATGCTCTGCCAGGGTGGGGTGACGTTCTTTAACCCCAGCTCTGAGGCAGGGATTCATGCATGGAAAGTGGGGCAGGGATTTAGGGGTGTGTGGGGAGGAGGGAGAGAAGGGACACAGCTGAACCCAGCCCTGGAAAGTTGAGGACCTGAGATGGTGGGCAGTCAGATGAGAGACTCTGCTCATCTTAACAGCCCACCAGACTTCAGCTGATGTGTCTCGCATGCAGAGATGCACAAAGCAAAGTGAAGCCTCAGCCCCAGCCCCAGCCTTGGCAGCACCAGAGTCTGCCTGCCATGTCCTGATGACACAGGCAGTGTCAAGCTGATTGCCAGATTTGGGCTCAAAAAGAGCAGGTGGATCTCCTGGCAGACTAGGGATGACTGTCAAAGTCCTGGGCTCTGGGACACTGGGGATAACCTTGTGCTCTGCTCCTGCGTAGCATGCTCCAGGTATCCCCCTAGTGCAACCTCTCTGGGGCAGGGATGTCCCGCAGGTCCTTCACAGGAGACATCTGCTGACCTGGATGCCTACCACAGCAGTGGATCCTAGATGTGGGATACCAGGGAAGCCTTTAAATATCTGCAGTGGAAAAGGAGCCTCTTACAAAATGACTCCATTGATGTGACGAGTCTTATCTGTATGACTTCTGCAAGAAGTTCAACACCAGGCAACGAGGTGAGGAGGGCTGCAGAGACTCCCACGGTGTCTCACCAGAAACGGGGCCGGGGGGGGGTCCAATGGGCACCTCAGAGTGGGAGGGACACTGACAAAACCCTTCTGAGTAGCACCGAGCCAAGAGCACACCGCAGTAGTTGTTCCTGGTGTAAGGGGAGGAAAAACCCTCCAAAGGCACACCCTGGTGACCAGCGAGGTCAGGACCATGTCAGAGCCCAGGGCAGCATCACTGACAGTAGTATGTTTAAGGTCCCTTCCAACACGAACGATCCTACGATTCTATGACAGAAGAGCTGGAGGAATAAAGGAGAGAACTGCCCACCACAGCCTCCCTGTCACCACTGCTCATCCCTGGGGCTGGTGACGCTGCCCTGCTTTGCCTGCGGGGCATCCTTCAGCTCAGAGGTTTGTACCCAGCTCCCTGCAGAGGTGCTGGTCCTGAGGGGCAAGTTCCCCAACTGGGGCCACAGCCCCTGCACCCCCCAAACGCAGCAGGAAACACCTGGGCTCCGACAGAGTTACCCTTGCCGGGAAGGAAGCAGCAGCGGCCACATTTTCAGGCACTTCCCTATCACCTCTGCTCACTCCCTCTGCCTCAAACAGCGCTTTGCTCGTATCAACAGCGGTGACAGCGTGGTTTTAAATCTCTCCAAAGGAATCGGCTTAATCAAACACCTGCAGGAAACATAACTTGTTCCGCCCTGTGAAACGCCCTCCGCCTGCGAGCGCAGGGTCAGGTCGAAACACAGACCAGCCGTGGTCCTTCCACAGCCCCGTGTCCCAGCTGGGGAGAAAGCCCCCTGCCGCAGCTCACCACCCATGGCCTGAAGACAGGCTGGGAGAAGCAGCCACCCAACGTGCTGTCTATCACCCCGGACACGATCTGACTCGGCAGCAGCGGTGTTTGAGCCCGGCACTGTCTCCTCTGGGACAGACATTCCTTTGGGGCTGTGTAACCTCCCGGCCCTGCTCCGCACGGGGTGATTATGGGCTCACGGTGGAGCAACGCCAAAGCCTATCCTGGCCTGTGAGCAGGGAGGCAAACCTTATGCCAGAGAATCCCAACAATGCTGCAAATCTTCAAAGAAAGATAAAAATAGAGAGAGGCTTTTGCTTCTTATCTTCTTCAGCACTACTAAGCACAGGGGAGGACCTTGGATGTGTGAGAAGTCCCGGCTACTCCAGTCCCTTCCATGCAGGAGCTGAACCCTGAAGGGCAAGTTGCAAACACTCAATATTTAAAAGATGCTTTCAGGTAGGTATTTTAACAGCATACTAAAAACTCTAAGATCTTGGTTTCTTTCTTCCTATTGTTTCCTTATTTCCCTCATTTTGCTCTTTCCTGACAGACCTCTCAGACCTACCACCACTTGGCTGATCCGTTCCCCTTTGTGGCAAATATCTCAGCACCAGGCTTTTGTTGGATGAAATTGAACGTACCGCTGCCAAGCTAGTAACACAACAGACAAAGTCCCAACTGGCCTAAGGAAAAGTCATTCTTGGAATTCTTTTCCTATTTATTTGTTGATTTTATTTTATTCAAGGGGAGAAGAGAGTACGATTTGGCTCCCACCAAAGTTAATTGGCTTTTTTTATCTTAAAGTCTATATCCCTGAACTGCACAAGTCCAGATGTCAGATGAAGGATGCCAAGCAGAGCGAAGTTTCAGAGATTAAAAGCAACAAACTGCTCACTGTAACCCAGCTTCTATATTTTTATATTCAGCTACAGAAGTGGATCCTTTTTCTTGTGTAGAGGGATGGAGATCAGAAGCTTTAGGACTCGCTGAAGAGCCCTGTCCTGTGGTACCATTCAAAGTCCTGAATCCAAGACACTCTTTAATCAGTGAATGTTACCTTAAAGGGGCAAAACTTTAGAAAGAAGAGTTTTTGCAACTTTTGCAAACTTTCTTGATAACTCAATATTGTAGGGGTTTATTTCTTGAGCACTCAATGAATAAGCAACGATATGGGCCCAAAGACACCAAAACTAGTCAAGGAAAGGAAATTTAGAAGTAAAGTTAGTGAAAGGGTCTGTTTCTGTTGAAATCATATACACACAGTACCTTGAACAATCAGCAGCGAAGGATGGAAAATAAAGTTTTAGATGTTACTCTTAAACACCATAGACAGGACAAGGAATGGCAAAAGGGAAGAGCACACTCAGATTAGGTGTGCAGCGAGTGCTTACCTTTCTCTTCTGACTCCAAAATCTCTTGCAACACGAGGAAGGAGGCAGATTGTCTGGGTGGCTCATTTGACTCCTGATTCTCCTGGAGCATCTTGTAAACCTCAGATTCTCTGTCTACGACGATGCCGCCCGGGGGCTGGTTGTGCTGATCTAAACTGAGGAAGGAACAGAGACCGTGCCCGTTAAGTGGTTGAACATTAAAGCCAGTCCCTCCAACAAAACTTTCACAGTGCACGGTATGACTGAAGAATGAGAACGTGCAAAACAAACGCACAACGGGACGCCATAAAACATGGAGGTGCTGGATGTGCTCGCACAAGGCAGCTGCAGCCCAGGTGGGATGGGCACGCTGGGCTATCTGCGTCGGCCACTGTCAGCAGGTTCTGACCGGCCACCTCCGGCCAGTCCCCAAGTGTTCTCCCTGCTGCACAATTACTACATGCTCCAGAAACTAAAACTTTCTCCCCAGGACACCGCTGCTCTGTTAATAGGAAAATAAAGAACTCGTGAGCTGGGATGGGAATCCCACATTTTATTCCATTTATTCCATTAAAAATAAATCTTTGCAACTACACTATGAATTGGTCCTAAAGGCCACCTTCACAAAGCAACAGCTGTAGGATCTAACTAAAAGATCCTCTGATGGGCAATAATTTAATCCGGTTTTCAAGTGAGTGTTATTATTTCCATTTTCTAGGTGGAGACTCCGAGCCACAGCCCACTTTTAGAGCATTTAACTAAGGTTAACGAGCAGGTCAAGGGCGGAGGGGATTTCTGCCCACTAAGACTAAGCTCTCCTTTCAGCTGCCTCCTGAGGAGCTGCTGCTGCCACTCATGTCATGAGCAACTTGTACCCTCAGCCTAGAACCTGAGGTGCTTCAGAGGTAGCTTTTCACAGTGCAGGGTGGCTAAAAGGGTGGTCATTGTGCCACCAGAAGGGTTTTTAGGGGGTAAAAAGAAAAAGAAAAAAAGAGGCTGGATGCAGTACCTAGGATATTCTCCATATCCAGTTTATCCAGGATAAACTACAGGCTTAAAATGCAGGATTCACAATATCCCTCGGGAAAAGCTTTCCAACAGACAGACAGCAAAATACCAGAGGAGATTGCCGTGGAGAGGTGAGCAACCCCCATACTAAAGGATTTAAAAAGAGACTGGACAAACACCCGCTGGGAATGATTTAAATCAGTGGTTTTAAATTGGCCAAATGCTGGTCTAGGGGATGAGCTAAATGATACAGGAGGTTCCTGCCTGCCTTGTATTCTGTAGCTGGAATAAAACATCTCTGGAAAAATGAGACAACTGAGAAGTCTCCCCTGACAGCTTAATTACATAATGCAGCCTTATAAATGTAAATGGTCTATTAGGTTTCGCCATCCCTGCACCCTATGATTGCCTGAAAAGTACATAAACATCCTGAAGTTCAGACTAAATTGCAGCGGGAAATCTTTTTCTTGAGGAGGGAACTGCATACTTTCCATGCCAACGCGCAATCGAGTCATCCGGGAGTTACTCTACATAATAAACTCTTCGAGCATCAGAGGTAAAATCATTGCACGTGTTATAAAATGCTATTTCCATAAAAAGAATATCATAAAATGTTTCCATCTTTAGTAATTTTCAGTGGAGCAGGAAGCGCATTAGACTTGCAAGCAGCTGAACCCTTGAAGTCTGAATGTCATTTTACTGAAGCCTCTCACCCGAAATAAAATAATGATGTATCTTCCATTACACAGAAAATGTCCTGTGTTTTCCCAAATGAATCCACGCTCCACATTACATTCATCTGACGTAAACTCACACGCTCCCACCCCTCTATCCACCCATAAAAGCATTAGGCAAGAAGCCTGTCGTTGCAGTTTGCATACTAAGAATGTTTCAATAGCATGCATTCAAAAAGCAAAGGCTGAATCATCTTGAGGAGCACTGGAGTCAAACGAAGCCATCACATTTCAACCATGCATCGTGAGAGTGTGTAACAACTACAGATCAGCGCGCCCAGGTATGCACCCCACAGAGATACTTGCATATACAAGACTTCCGAAAGACGATAAAAAAACCCACCCAAATCCTTGAATTCGTACCAGCAGAGTGAAATACCTCAATTTGGCAGGGCAGAAGGATATGCTGCTTAAAGAAAAAGAAAAAAAACCAAAATCTCCAAAAACATGCATCTTTTGAATGGGCAAGGCCACAGGCACAGGAAGGGTGCTCACAGGATAATGAGTCTCCCTGTGTTGGCTGATTTATGGCACCTGCTGTTACACAGGTGCTTCACCTGCAGCAATCACCAGCAACCCGTGTCCTTCTCCACGCACAGGAGTTGTTCCCCCCCCGAAATTTCATAGGGGACAACTCCAACAACCTTTATTGGATTTCAGGCTCCCAGAACCGTTACGGGATTTCACTGCTTCTACCACGGGCAACTTGCGATGCTGACTGATGAGCTTTGAAAGTTGGCAAGAAGATGGTAATAAAACCCATAAAGACACAGCCTTGCACAGCGTCTACAGAAAAGCACCGCTTATTCTTTACTAATGTCATCTTACTATTTATGGTAGCGCTTTTTGTAAAGTTTACAAGGATCTCAGAGCTGGGCTACGGGAAGGCCCAGTACTTGGAGCGCTCGCTTTTGCAATAAAACCATTGCTGATGCCTGGGGCACCAGTTGTGAATGTTATCAGCCATCTGGACCAGCACGGCCAGCGGAGTGTGACCCTGTGGAACTACAAGCCAGAGCAGGGATTTACAGCAAGTAACTGGACTGAGTAACAAGGCAGGAGTAAATCCACCCGCCTCCCATTATCTCTTGGCTGCTGGCACGGGGCAAAGCTTGGCTCCACGTGTGGCTCCACGGGGGAGGACGCCAGCTTTTCTGCTTTGAAGCACATGGTGCTCAGCCCAGGAGGGGACTGTGAGCTCTGAGATCTCGCTGTGCCATTTTGCTCTGTCCCACAGAGGACATGGCCCTGACCACCTCCCTGGACCACAGGTCACACAGCTGCAAGAAGCTCGGTCACATAGTGGGGTAACTCTGCTAAAGGTTCACATCTTCTGGAACAATTCAGCCTTGACTGGAGTCCTCCTGTGGGATGGCTAAATGTGCTTTCTGCTTCACTCATCTGAAGTCCTCCCTGTAAAACCCTGTGGGCTGTCATTTTCAGTCTTCTTTCAGCGCTGCCCAGTGACAGGACAAGACGTAACAGGCACAAACTTGAACATACAAAGTTCCATCTAAACAGGAGGCGGAACTTCTTTCCTGTGAGGGGGGTAGAGCCCTGGAAGAGGCTGCCCAGGGAGGTGGTGGAGTCTCCATCTCTGGAGACATTCGAAACCTGCTTGGACGCCATCCTTTGCAACCTGCTCTGGGGTTGGACTACATGATCTCCAGAGGTGCCTTCTCACACCTTTGACTCTGTGATTTAGAGGCATGGCCCAGCTGGTTCCCAACTGCTACAAAGCAACCACCAAAGGCACTCCAGGCCTTGTGATGCTGAGGCTCTCTGCAGGTCCTGCAGACCTCAGAGCATCTCAACCATCCTCCGCTCCTACGGGCAAAGAGGTAGCCCCAAGAGCAGCAACCTGTGCAGACAAGTGGGCAGGCGTGGGAACACAAACTGAGTCCTCCATGTGCCTTGTACTTGCCCAGGCTGCTCCAAACTCATGAGTGTTATTCAGCCAAAGATGGAGACCCATGGGGACCTGCTCCAGCCTGAAATGAAACGCGCCCAGCACACAACCAGTGAAAGAAAAGCACAAGGACACGTGCAGCAGCACCTTCCAGTCGCAAACAACAGCCCTCATTTCAGTGCAGGAGAAACACCAGCACTCTCCTGCCCCAGCAAATCCATCTGCTGCAGGTGGCTCCTCCAGGAAAGCCGCCAGCTGCTGCCACGGCCCTTCTCTGTGGGTGCACAGAGGACAATGGACACACTGACAAGCTGAAACCATGTTCTGGTGCTTCCCAGGGCATCGGACACAGACAAAATGCAGAGAAAGCTCCTGTGAAGAGTCATGCACTAATGTCACAGAAGGTGAAATGTAAATGCTGTTTCCTGGTGACCGGCCAACGCCGTGAGCCACAGACAGGGACGAGGCACTCGTGGACACCAAGATGCGGATGAAGGGATGCACCGAGCCGGTCACAGAGGCAGCGTGGGGGTCACGGGTTACCTGGGGAAATCGGGGCTAACGGAAGCGATCTGTCCCTGCAGGGAATCCATGATGTTGCTCTGCGAATAGAGCTGGAGGGGAGAATTGAACTGCACGTGCAGCACCTTGAGTCCCGGCACCTCCACTTCCACGGGGCTCTTGGGGCAGACCTGGGCTGCCTGTTTCAGCTGCTCGGGCCCCACTCGGACTTGGCTGGGGACGGAGGGGGTGCTGTGCCTCCGCTGCGGCAGCTCGGAGGTCTGCGTCTGCAGGGGGTTATAGACGGAGGCGATGGGAGCCTGCATCGGGCTCATCGGCGATGGGCAGCTACGGGCCCACGAGTTCACACCAGTTTGAGTCGTGTTTGTTTGGGGGGGGGTGTTCATTTGGGTTTTACGGTGTGGAATCGAGGGAAAAAGGCAGAGGAAGAAGAAAGGAAAGAAGGAAGAAATTAATGAAAGGCTAAACCAAACACTCCAAGCGCTACAAGCAGTTGCAGAATGCTGTCTGTTCCTCGTGCCACGGGGACACACCACCAAACACATGACTTCGCATTAAAGGCTTCTGGCTAATGGTGTGGCTCTAGTGTCACACTCCACGTGTGTCCACACAAACCCCATTTTTTTTACAGGGGTTGTAAAAGCAATGAAGACATGGCAGTGTGGGGGGGTCACTATGAACTAGCTACCTGAGTATGCACTCGTGGTCTCACTGTCCAGCCAAGGAATGCCACCTTTGCTGCTGACCTCCCCAAAGCGAGCCTGGGTGACCTACCAAGGGGCACCTCTGATCCCAAAAGTGGGATAAACCCATAACAAGGTTTACCACGTGCAAATAGTTCATCAAAACAGACAGGCTGGAAATTACAGGCAACTAGAAGGTTGTGTGAAGGGAGAACCTACACATTCTGGGAGACCACAGCGGGTTTTTAATGGCAGGGTGAAGCCCCTGGCTCTCACTGAACTCCAGCAGTGATTCATTTGCTTTTGACAGCTCTGTGAAGAAAAACGGATAAGCACTGAAGTTCTCATTCACAGCCTCCCCAGCACTCCTTTGCAACGTGCTGTGTTTCCACAAGGGAAAGATGAAAGAGATGCCATGTACCCTACATGTGGCAGGGCTGGCAATGGGTCTTCCTGCTCGGAGGAGCACAGTGAGCCACAGCACTACACGAAACCCATCTCTTTGGTGATCCCTGCAAGAAAAAGGGATCATCCACGGATTTCCAGTCAAATATACCTGGCTTCCAGGGAGTGCTGTCACCCGGAAGGCACTCCAGACTAGACTAGAGATGGTATTTGACTGCCAAAGGGTCCCATCAGGTGAACACAAAGATTTTCCCTTGTCCTTGCTCTGCCTTTGCTCAGCCCCTGACTGAGGCTGCTGAGGTCTACCAGAAGCAAATGAGGAACAAATATCTGTCACCCTGTTTGCCAGCTGCAGCACTGAGGCTGAAGTTACATTTGTCTCCCCACTCACAAGCCAGGAAATTAGTCAAATATCCCCTAAAGCACTGGTCTTGCAGCTTTTGTTGTAAAAGTGGCCAAAGTCTTCCAGACAGTTTGGCACTGCTATACAGAGACTTGGGGCAGTTAAGCAACTTGACCAACACAGCCAGCAAGATTTCAGAAAGCTCCTGGTTTATTGTTTCCAATGAAAAAAGAGAAACCTTGGGAACTTCTGGGATAAAGTAATGTCTTTGGTGAAGCTCAGATGCAACCACAAAAACCAACAGGCCCTTTTAAGGTTGGGACCCTTTCCAATCCCATATATAAAATTGCTCACACAGGGATGAATGTTTCAGCCACTTCTTAAAACTCCCATGAAAAACAAGGTTCAGTAATAAAAAAAACCATGGAATGATGCAAACTTAGGCAGAGCTTTGTCTATGGATCCCAGGCCAGCTGGGGACTGGGATGCACTAACTGGTACCCTTCCTGCCCAGCATCGCCCACAAAGCCAGCCCAAAATGCTAACTTTACAAAGTGCTCGTAAGAAGCTATGAGGCACCTGTTCAGACCAGCGGGCTGGTATGTCATGCTGAACGCACGTGGAAACTGCGTCGGTCTCTGCTAAACAAAGAAACACAACAGCATTAATTTCATTTCTGCGCCTTGGGGAACATTCCCCGCTCCTCCGAGCCCTGCCCCGGGGAACCACAGCCAGGCTCACACCTCCGCTCCTTCCCTTGTCCTGAAAGAGAGCTTTTGTGGGTTAAATGGATACCCTCGTAGCGAGCTTTTGTCTCCTGGAGCCTTCTCCTGGGGGCCTGGGCAAGGAGGGAGAGGCGAGGAAGATACTTACGGCTTGGTAGGCTCCGGGGCCCCAGGTGACGTCTTGGACTCCACCGCATTGTTGAAGGTCTGGATGTTCTCTGAGGAGTAGAGGCCAGCGGGGCTGTTGTACTGAGCAGTGATCACTCTGGGGGCAGAAGCCGTGGCAGCAGTGAAGGGCACCGCGCTCCGGTTGTGTGCACTTCCTATGTGCCTTATTTCCTGCATGCAAAGGAGCAAAGGCAAAAAAAAAAAAAATAAAAATCAGAGGTGCTCAGGCGTGCAGGTGGGATGTGACAGGGCAGCAGTGGTGGCCTTTGCGTGCGGTGTCAGCTGAGGAGCACGGGACCACGACCACCAAAGAAGGTGAGTATCATCCACACATCATGAGGGCACCTGGATGGCTTCAGGCTGACCTTCAGGATGCTTCAGAATTGACGTGCCGGGAACATAAGAGCTCAGAAACGCAGAGCCATTAGCTCAAGCTGCCACACACTAACGAACACAAGCATTCCCTGCAATTCCTGAAAGCAGGGATGACTTCTATGGAAAAGTGAAGACGAGGGACAGAAAGTGGAGCACTCTCCAATGACATCTGAAAGTTTGGCTTTCGTTAGGCAAGGGTAACCCAAAAAGAAGGGCTTTGTCATTACCACAAACACCCTGGAGCAAATCTGCTCCTTCAGCTAAGACTGGGGATCGCAGCTGCTGTCTGCAATGAACAACTTTGAACTTCCTGGACAAGAAATTCCCACAATAAAGGTGGGAAGATGACCCTTGCTAATACAGAAGACTGTCCATAGAGAGCGACAGCTAAACGCCAGAGGCTCTTCAGTGCCAAAAGTACAAGATATCACCCAGACGTTGTGGGTTAGCTGCAAACTGAAGGCTTCCAGAGGTATTAGTGATACTTAGAAACACTGCTACAATTTAATAAGAAAGGGGCCAATTCCAAGTTAATAAGACATGAGGTAAGGTTGAATCACAAGCAGCTTTAACAAAAATGGGGACATTTCTAAGCCCCACCACTAGTTCAGCATGAATTAGCAGCTTTGGGGCCAGAGAGAACAACATCCAGGGCTTATTTCTACCCAGAAAAGATGCTTGACCAGAGCAAGGAGTGGGCCCAACGGGGCCTCGTCAGAGCAGGCAGAAGAAAGGACTCACATTCACAGAGGTGGCTGAAATATCCAGGGCAGAAAGACGGCACCAAAATGTGCGTTTTGAAACGTTTCAGCCGGCTGTAGAGATTGGGAATGGCTTCACCACAGGGCTAACGCCCAATGGCACAGGATGAAACGGGGCTCTTCTTAATATTCTGGGCCCATAGTTCCCAGTGCTAATTAACACAACCGGTTCCCACTCCCACTCCATAGAGCAATGAAAGGAGCCTTCACTGCCCTCTGAACATCTCAGGGCATTTACTTGATAGAGCTATAGTTACAGGATAAACACTCACTAGAAACAAGGATGACTAAATTCCCCTACAGATTTTTTCTTTTTTTTTCTTTAAATTGCTTTTACGTCCCCAGATTTCCTGCGGCAGTTGGCGAGCGCTCCCAGACTGACAGATGGGAGTCATCTCGCTTCATGGCACTTCAAATGCTATTTATGGCATCAGGCACAGCACAGGGTCCCTCGGAGAGGAGCGGTGTGGATCCAAACGCGCTCAGGAGACACAAGTCATTTGAAATCAGTGGGGCAGCACCAGACCTTCAGGTGTGGGGTGGCGGGACTGCTCTCCCATGGCTTTCTGGCCGAGGCATATGGAAGCCAGCCACGGAGCTTTCCCACACACCAGAGGAAGAAAGACCCTGGAGTAATTAGCTAATCTCCCTTTGTTACAATCTCATTCAAAGCACATAACAGTGCTTATAAAAATAGTCTTTCCCAGGGCAGAAGCTGTGGATTTTAGCAAAAAAAATAATCATTACTTCAGCCTCTATATCACACCATGGGGAAAAGTATCAGTGATCTTATATCAGCATTAAACGCACATGTTAGCCCACCATTCGGAGGCCGCAAGTAGGAGAGAGTTTCAGACATGAATACAAAGAGTTCGTTTAATGAAAGACAGAGGCAGAACTTTTAGGCTAAAGGTGGCTACACTGTTAGGTCAAGTAGGTTCAAAGTTTAATCGTGTCACAATCTATATTGAGGAAACATGGAAGCACCAACCAAGAATTACAAAAAGGGAAGTAATTCAGGGCATTTTTTAAAAAAATCTGGTTTCCTAAGTAAGGCGTCTCAATTACATATTCCACGTGCACATGGGCATGTTGCCACCCCCACCAAAGACTTTTGAATCTGTCAGCCAAGCCCAAATCAGTTTGACAGTGATGGAAGCCTCAAGGATGTTTAAGCTCCTACAAGTGCTGAGAAAATAGACAGCCAGATGGAAGAGACTGAAATCACATTAGCACCTTGATGCTGAGAACCGCAACGTGCTCAGGCACAGAATCCACATAGGAGATTCTGGCCCACTTTTGGCCACCCGGTAGGTGTTCTGCTGTGTGATAACATCAGAGACCATAAATTAAGCTTTTAAAAGTATCAGGCCACCTGTAGTAGTTTTCATGTGGATAAAGTCCACTGACTATAAGGGATTTTATAACAGGTTAAATAGAGATATCGGTGCAAAAGGTGGTGTCTGAAGATTAGATTAGAAAAATCCCATCTGGAGAACAGCATAGAAGATGTATAACCTGAGAGTCTATAGTCAAATATTATGAGAGCAATAACATTATAAAGGGCATTTGGATAATCCAAATTCTCCAGCGCTTCCTGTCATGCCATGCTGCTCTTTCTGCTTGAGCTGTAGAAGGAATTTGCAAAGAACAAGTGCTTTCATGTGGCGACCTCAAGACCAAAAGACAATGTGTTCTCACTGTCAAATGTATTTACCTAGGGATTTGCCAGAACTGCCACTCTAAACCCTGTGCTGTGCAGCAGTTTTGTTAAAGCCCCAGCTCCTGGAATCATGTGTTTATGTGAGAGTGTCTGACTTAATACTGGGGAAAAAAAACCACACCAAAATATGGAACTCCCAAAAACCTGCCCACCAGCAGGCAAGTGAAAAATGTTAACCCAAACCCACTGCCATACTGTGGACGCGTGCAGGGGCAGTGCCTGGTTTATGCATTTGAGATGTGTGGGGTTTCAGCATCTCTAAGGTTGTGGTGTTGCCAGAACTAAGGAAAAAGGGGCAAGCAGCATTAAAAAGCATCCCTGGCCGTCAGACACAAGGACATGCACTTATGCAGACAGAGCATGACCCATCCTTTCTTTGTCAGTAGCAGAGAGGAGTGTGACTAATATTAGATCTTTTTGGAGGCATCTTCAGCTGGCATCTGCAGGCAGACATGGAAGCACTTGCCTCACCCTTCCTGAAAGCCGTGGCACTGCCTCAGTTTCCCAGTGCCAGGCCTGTCTGGAGAGGTTATCTCGGTCTAAAGCTGTGGTATGGAAGCTTCCAAGCCTCCAGGTAGGATATTCAAGAGCAATATTTTACCACTATAAACTGATACTCTGATAGTTAAAACACTTTGTCTGCACAGATACCAGCCTCCTTCCTTTGCTGAGGTATGTCTTCAGAGGGGCTGGTGGGTGTCCAGCCCAAGCTAAAATGGATTAGCTACTGCACAAACTTCTCTGCTTCTTATTTCAGAGAGGTCTCATCTTTCTTCACTTTCAAAACGAAGGGGACTTTTGAGGAGGAAAATAAGCCACATAACATGAGGACATTGTAAACCAGAAGACAACAGTTGAGTACATCAAGGATTACCGCAGTTCCACTAATCCACTTCCAGTTTAGAGAGTTGAACTGATCGATCTTCTGAAAGTCCCCCCCCGCTGGGCAGAAGCTGACTTCCAACAGGACCAGGGCCACTCAGGGAGCCACCCCAGAGGAGCCATTCCTCCAACAGCTTCCTCCCTGCCTCAAAATACCTCCTCTATATGAAAAGAGGAGGGCTACCAACATCAGAGGGCTGGAGCACCTCTGCTGTGAGAACAGGCTGAGAGAGTTGGGGTTGTTCAGCCGGGAGAAGTGAAGGCTCTGGGGAGACCTTAGAGCCCCTTCCAGTACCTAAGGGGGGCTACAGGAGAGATGGGGAGGGACTCTTAATCGGGGAGTGTAGCAATGGTTTTAAACTGAAAGAGGGGAGATTTAGATTAGATCTTAGGAAGAAATTATTTCCTGTGAGGGTGGCGAGACCCTGGAACAGGTTGCCCAGAGAAGCTGTAGCTGCCCCATCCCTGGCGGGGTTCAAGGCCAGGCTGGATGGGGTTTTGAGCAACCTGGTCTGGTGGGAGGTGTCCCTGCCCAGGGCAGGGGGTTGGAACTGGATGATCTTTAAGGTCCCTTCCAACCCAAACCATTCTATGAATAAGCTCCAAGGGGCTTTGGAGTATGATCCCACATGCGCCAGAGCCCTGCAGGCACAAGTGCAAATCCCCCCTTCCTAGGGAAAAAGCTACTTCCCAATCCCAAGGACAAACAAGGCTTGTAGGACCCCAGCGCCAGGTCAAATACTCAGGTCTCCTGCCAACTGGGTCTTCTGGGTGCTGGCCACTGGTGGCAGCAGCCCTCTTTGGGGAAGATGGGGACATTGCAGGTGCTGCACAACGGCCCTTCCACCTGGCTGCCAAGGGGCTTTTGCTATCACCCCAGCCCTCCCGGCAGGGAGCCGCCAGCCACAGCCATGGTGCCAGGCAGCAGGGATGGGGGAAAACGTCCCTGCGCCGGGGCAGGAAATGGATCAGCACTTCCTATCGCACCGGCTGCAGGCTGCGTCATGGGGGAATTATCTGGGAAAACAATGGCCCCTTCCTCCCTTTCGTCCCGCTCGCACCAGGCCATGCTCGGCGATGCTGAAGGCCAGCCTGTGAAATCCCCACAGCTGCCTCAGCCGTCACCTCCATGGCAGGGGCCGGCCGGCATCTCGCCGCGTGGGCGGCTGCTTCCTCCCCACCACGCACCAGAGATGGACGTGGCTACCACCATGGGACCCGCTCGCTCTTCTGGAGAATCAGGGAACCAGACTCCAGGGAAATTCCCAGCTGTCAGGGAGGGAGGCAGACAGATGGGCAGACAGCCCAGGATGAGCCACCTCCTCCATCTGCCGAGCTGGGGCACATCCCAGGCACCAGCAGCATAAAGCCACCCAGACACCTCCATAATCCCAGGTGTCCTCGGGCAGGCTGGGGGCAGCCCAGGGCGAGGGTGGGCTCTTGTGTCCCATCTGCCACACGGTGACGTGGCCAAGGCCACCCCGGCTGCACTGACCTCACCACAGCCAAAAACAGGAAAAACCTGGAGGATTTTTGTACTTGCTGAATAAACCAAGGCGTGAGGGGTCAGGTGCTCCTCTCCCCACACCACAGCCTGAAGGCAACCGGGCAGGGATGGGGCCTCAGGGCCGCTGGCTACTGTCCCGCTCCCCTGCTTGCCCCTTCCTGGGCCACCTCCCCACACCCAGAGAACAGCAGGTTAAGTATGGAGTAAGGGGAGGGCCTGCTTGAAGCTACCAAAACCTCATTTCAGGTGCAGAGTTGTGATTTCAAGACTGGCCGCCATAGCGATTTCCTGAGCCTCCAGCCCTCAGAGTCAGGGGATTCACTCCAACCTTATGGTACAAATTAAAAAAAAATAAAATAAAAATTCAGCACCCAGGCTCTGGAGTTGCAGGGAGAAGGGAAAGGCCCTCGAAGGAGCCGGTGAAACCCGCTGCCCCACCGGGCCCCAGAAACACAGGATGGTTTTTGCATCCCGAGTCAGAGCCCGGGGGCGGCCGGTCCTGGATTGCGCACCTCGAGAGCCACGCCAAGAGGAAACAAGATTAAACGTTTCTCGGCATAAATGTTTACTCAGCTCCAAGAAAACGGGCCCCTGACCAAACCTCAGGGAAGGAGACCGCTCCAGTCCCGCAGGCGGAGAAGGAGAGGGGAGACCAGCAGCCAAAACCCACCCCTGGCTCCATCCTTGCCCTTGGGAAGCCGCCCGGGGAGCCAAGGCCATGCTGTGGGAAGGCTGCTGGTGCCAGACATGCGGCAACAGCTCAGAAGAAGACATCTTCATGGCAAACTCTACCCCATGCTACGTTTCACCAGCTGCTCACAAGCCTTAAGAAGTGCCTTTACTTTCACCTCTCCCTCTGTTATTGTTTGGGGTTTTTCAGCTATGGAAAGATCTTTTGCAATGCTTTGAAATCCGATTAGAAATTAGGAAGGGTTCAGGGTTTTTGTTATGGTAGGGGGGTGTAAAGCAACAAGGCCGGCTTCCCACATCCTCTTGCCCCTGCCTCCCTCGACACATTCCACATCCATGCGGTAACGCCTTTTAACCAAAAACAGCAGGTCGCGATACGCCAGCGCGGTTCCCTCGTCTGAAAAAGCCGTGTTGTTACTTTATATACCTATTGCTTCACACGTTGCCCACACACGCACAGCCTTATCAAAGGCCACGCCAGCCACACACCCAGTTTCTATAGCCCCTGCTTTTCTCCGTATCCAGGGAGATAAAATACACAGGATGGAAACAATGACATCACCCTGCGAGGACCAGGAGGACAGGGCCGGCGCTCTGAAGAAGCCTTGGGAAGACAGAAGCGGCTGTCTGTCATTGTCATCCCACAAATAACATGATTCACCTCCAGAGCTCCTCCGGCTGCATGTCTGGAGGTCATTTCTCATTTAAAAACAAAAAAACAAAAACCAACACGCAACAAGCCAAAACATCCTCATGTTTGAAAGCCCATATCTTCAGTGGTTAAAAAAGAGCTGATCTACCCGTCTCAAACCACAAGTTTTCCCTGACATTCTTGAGGGGTGACATCAATACTTATGCCTCGCTGCAAATGGGGTATGTGGCCTTCAGGCAGCTGGACAAGCTTTTTTGGAGATGGTCCTGGTGTTGACCGCCCTCAAAGCTGGTTTCTCAGCTCAATTCTGATGTGAGCTCACTCAGCTCAGAGACCTAGGCCCTGTTGACCCCACTGTCCTACAAATACAGGGTGGAGAAAAAAAAACAACCAAAAAAAAGACAAACCTTTTCCCACAGAGCCCAGGTCTGACAGGACATGGCACAGTCTGAGGGATAAAGAGTTTTCATTGTTCATTTTACCCAGGGGCAATACAGCCACGCACACCAGCACATGGGTTTGGAGCTTAATGCCTGGCCCAGGGTCACCAGAGAGCCTGAAAATTACGCTGGTCTCTGGTCAGTGTCACAAGCATTAAAGTTACCTGAGTCACCAACTAACTTGTTCTCTCTTGCTGCCATCGCTTTTCCTCAAGAAATATTAAGTAGAAGGGAGAGGCAGACGTGTTATTTTACATCTTTCCCGCTGTGGTGAGGAAAAGCTCTCGGTGGGAAAATGTCACCGAGCGATCGCGCTTAGGATCCGGGTGAGAAGTGCAAGTGAAATAATTGAGTAAATATACTAAGACGGCTCTGTCATTTCCTTCCCCTAAGGTTGCCATGGTCACACCCAAAACAAAGCTGGCTCAGCCGCTGAGCCATCACCACCGACAAGCCGCACCTTTTGCCGAAATGTGATTTTGTCATCACTCTTGCCTCAGTTTAAATTAATTTAGAAGGATAAAGATAATGGTAATGAAATAATAATAAGGCTGCAGCTCTTTCATGGGCAAAAGGTCAGCTTAGACAGTGAAGTCAGTCTTGGGATTCAGGACTTCGGGGAATGCATGGGAGGTTGTGGAATGCCTTTTTATTTTCCAAAGGCACATAAAAGTATCTTGAACTTGCATTCCAAGTAAGGGAAAATACTTCAGCAGGAGGACGTAGCATTTCACCAAGCATCAGCCTCCAAAAGGATTACAGAAGTAAACAAATAGTCTATTTCAAATGGAGTAAAGAATGTGTACGCAGTGATCTTAAAATAAGTAGCTAGTCATGCAGTTCTTGAGACAAACTGAACACTAATTTCTTTCACAAAGATCTAGTTATTTAACTGCACCGATAAAACGGGAAGAGGAAAAGAAGATGGACAAGCGCTGTGAGAACTTTCAGTTAAGATACTGAAGGTAGGAGAGGCAACATCAAACTACCTGATCTTAAGAAAGGTGGAAACTTATTAGAATAATTGCAGTCCAATTTCTACAGCAAAGGTTTTTAAGCATAATTTTTGTTTTGAACCTAAAACAAGTCTATTCATATGTATGATTATATTTCTGCATTCAAAGGGCTCTGTGCAAAACCAGCAAGAAACATCTTCAGAGGACCCTGGATCAGGGCTTAAATGAACCACTTGGACTGAGTTATGTCCTGTTTTCTTTGGTAAGTGAATTAATAAGTGTTCTGCACGAGACTGGTGCCAAGGAAAGCAAATATATTGTTTTCACTGGCGAGCGACTTAAAAAAACCTGAACAGCTCAGACCGGGCTGCCTTCGAAGACTGGGCTCTACTCACAACTTCCACCAACCCTGTTATAAAAATGAGATCAGCATCTTTGTGGTAAAATCCATAGCCCTTTGCCATGCTGGTATATATATGCACAGCATCTTCTGCTGCCTGAAAGCTCTGGTGACGCTGCAGAGACACGGTCCCAGAGTGACTCGGCTGACGGCTTGCCATGGCTCTGGCAGGAGCCAGCGGGCTCCGCTGACTTCATGCTCCAAGCAGACAGACCTCGCCACAAACCTTACTTGCTGCAGTCAGCTACTGAAAAAGGAAACGGGTGTGCATTTAAACAAACAAACAAAAAAAAAAACACCAACAAAAAGAAAACCAAACCTTAAAACTTGATGGTGTTCATGACACTTTTCTTTGGCACAGCGGACTGGGATGTTCAGGGACTGTTAAGCAGGAAGAGTAAATGGGAGTTTGTGGTTTGGAGACATGATATGTCTTCCCTCACGCTGCCGAATTCCTCTGTTTGAGTACACGGCAGGCAAAGCCCTTTAAAGGAAAGCCCTGTCCTCTGAACAACAGCAAGCCCCACTCACACAGGCACCTGCAAATGACTTAATTGGCTTCATTTTAGGGAAGAAGAAAGGCAAGACTTCTCTGAGAGCCTGAATGTTCCTTCTATGCCAGGAAATAAAACTCTTCAGTATCAGCCATCACAAAGGGGTCAAAGCCTAGTTTTCAGGCAACAGTTGGTTCCTAGCGCAAGATTAGGACATGGGTCACTGCTCAGAGATAAGTTTGTAAAAGGAACCTCTCTGCAGCCAGTTTCTCACCAAATTCTCCTGCAAAAGTCAGTTTACAGGTTGGTATCAACAAATTCAGTTGTGCCACACTTAGGAACTGGCAGGATCGGGACAGCTACATGATGGCCAGAGCTCGAACAGGGATTAGGACTAAGGCTATGGTTTAGGAGGGGATGTGCTCCACTGCCAGGATTATTGCTGAATCCTGCACAGTCTGACCTTCATGATGCCCTTTACTGGGATTTTAGAAAGCAGGGCACGACTTGTAAGTCCAAGACTGGAGTTAAGGTTAGTCCCTCTCACCCGTGTTTCTTACACAGTTGCAGGAGGCTCCCTGAAACAGTCCAGGGGCCAGACTCACCTACAAACACTCCACCTGAAGGGCAGCTGACTAAAGGACAGCCATTGATTAGAGTTAAAACTGCCATAGCAAATGATTTTAAATCAGAGGTGGCATCAGTTAATTAAAATAGACTATTGTACTTGACCAGCAGTGGATATCTACCCAGTGACCCAGGCGAGGCTGGAGGGAGAGAGTGGTGGTGCAGCTGGTGACAGTGGGGCTGCAGCAGCAGGTTTCTTGCTGCAGTTAACTAAGCTTAGTGAGCTACGTTAAACTCCTGCCTGGCATGTGTAGTGCCCTATGTTTAATTCTGGGGCATTTGGGTAAATTCTGGTTAATGGCTGGGTTAGGGACTTGATCTCCAGGATGGGGTCTCCTGCTGAATTAAACCAATAGCCCCTCTTGCAGCAAAGCCTCAGCGCAGACTCTGTTCCCCCTCCTTTGGCAAGGGATAGCCCCAAGTCTCAAGGTTTGCAGCAGAACATCTCCAGAGCTTAGAAGACAGAAGACAGATTAGACCTCAGCTCAACAGTGTCCCAGGGAGGTGTCACGGCATGGCCTAATCCCAACCTGAGTCTAAATGCCCGGGTCCCAGGCTGTGCCTTGGCTGAGTTACGAAATACCTGGAGAATGCCGCACCACGCTCTCGAGCCAAGCAACACACAGCAGCCTGGCGTGAGAGGGAACACGGACAGATCCCAGGCCAAGGTCTGGCCAGGGTGTTGCTGCACATGTGCTACTTCAGGTTCGGGTCCTTTCCAACCCAAACAGACGCATTAGCACTTAATTAATTGCAGAGTCAAACTGGTTTTATCTCTGCTTATGTTGCTAGAAAGGCTCACATGGGTTGTGTGCTGGGGCCAGAATCCATGCCACTGCCCTGGTGAAAACCTGGAGAAATGCCACTGATTTTAGTGCAGTTATTGTAGATTTGTGCAGTACAATCCTCTAAACCTCGCTCAGGCATAGCTCGCTTATTACTACGTTTACTCGACAGAGGCAGCAGACCAGTGAAGCGAGGCTGCCGAAAGGTTACAAAACCAACCTCCTAGACAGAGGCTGTAAGATCTGCCCCACAGATTAAAATATAAAAGGCTGGTGCACTTTCTTCACAGCTAGTAAGAGGAAAAAACAGAACAAGAAGAGCCCCAACAGAAAACACTAAGAATGAACCATTTTCCTCCCCTCTTACCCATGAAAATCAACAGGCTTAGCAATGCTAGCAATGATTTATTAAGCCCAGCCTCTATAGTGCCTTCTGTGCCCTTTGGTAGGTGCGAGCATGCAGATGGCAGGAGACAACACCTCAGATCAAAGCAGCTTACCCTTGGCAAGGCATCCGACCAGCTCTCCTTGGGCTTCTGACCACGAGGGAGGGAGTCTGTCTCTCAAGGATTCCGAGGACCGCGTGATTTCTAGGAGGTATGGGGCACGCGCTATCCCCAGTGCGACCAATGGAGTGACACACGCTCAGCTCCTTGAAGGATCGGGCCAGAAACCGCTCCGAAGTCGGACAGGAGTAAGCAGGAACAAGAGCATGCAGATAACTCCACTACTCACCTGCGGCTGAGAGGCCAGATTCATCTTATACGGATGCGTCTTTCCCTCCTCATTCACAAGTGGTGACCAGACTTTTGTCTCTGTTCTGCAACACACAGATACCATTTTTTTAAAATAGTTGATCTACTTTCATCACCGAGCATCATCACTGTTATTAAAAGACTTGAAGTTCACCAGCTGAAAACACTTCTGTATATACCATCCACATCAGGAGGAATCTAGACAGTCTCATTTTAGGCATGTAACTTGGATGACTTAATTATGTAGTATGAGGTCCTTGGAGAAAGACGGGATCTCAGCAGTGACTGTCCTGGCTTATCCTTTGGAACTCCACGAGCAACACAACAAGCACGAGCTCCAACCAACCCAGGCAGTAGAGCTGGGGGTCACCCAAGCAGCAGAAGCTGGAGATATCCCTTAGATGCAAATTCTTAAATTAAGTGGGATAATTCAGATTACTGCGTGTTTCAGCTTTTATGTGTAGCCAGGAAGAGGAACGATTCTTGTCTGTATTCACGATACAGAGAACATTTTGCTCTTTAATTTTTGCTGCCTTGGATAAGCTAGAAATATTTTTTTGTTTTGGGTATCCAGAACTCTCTTCTTATTTACACAGTGGTATCCATGCTGAACAAACAGAGGCTTTTAGGAATTATGAAAAAAAAGGGTCCAAGTCTGCAATGGGACTAAGAACTGAGATGACATAACGTGTCCAAGAGAAAGTCTGCATATCTTTGCTGGTCTGTGGTCTGACCCAATTACTGACAACAGCCTGAAACAGAAGTCAAGATCTGTGACCGAAACCAACCGCTTTTACCACTGTCATTCTGGAGTTTTTCCGTGTCCCAAAGAACAACAGGCAAACAAGAGGTGAAGAAGTAGCAGAGTGCTTAGCTTTGCTTGAAATACTTTGTGGGAAACACGCTACCCACGTTTCTCAGAAGTACAGACAGTAGTTAGCATCTCAGATGGACTAAACGATGCCACTTTTCACAAAGTTTTCCCTAGTAGGGAACGAGTGGCTGCAGTACTGCTGAATGAAAACCGTTGTTCAATGCTAAGCATTGCATAATGCAGCAACCAGATGGTTGATAAACTCTCAGGATGAGTTTTGAAAACCATGTCCTGTTTTGACAGGAGCTCTTTGTAGAATCTGCAACTGCATATAGATGTACTTCCCAGATATTTGCGGGTCCAGGGCCAGCTACAATTTAAGCACTTAGTTAGCAAAACAGGAGTGTTTCCGCTGAGAATTAACTGGATAACTGGAAAGAGACTTTAAACAGAAAAAGCTTATAAAAATGACAAGGATGGAGAAAGAGGGTGTAGAGCTACCCACGATAAATTCAATCTGGTCTACACCATTCCTCTAAAAGCCCTCCAACGTCAGGACATTTTTTAAACAGCCCAGACTTAACTGTGATGCATATATATATATATCCCAGACATTTGATGCATAAATAATATTTTAAGACTTTTATCCAGAGGGTAGCTCAGTGGGAGGAGATGGCAGGCAGCAGTCTCCCTCAGGGAAGAGGAGAAATTTTATTGACCTGCTATTGCATCTATTGCACTCTGAACTTTACACGGAAGAAACCTGAATGAAGTCTGCTGTGCTGCACCTCCTTTCATAGGAAAGTACAAAGATACAGGTCACACCAGGTACGATTCTCCACAAGCACTCAGATACAGCAAACCTTTGACTCCAGGCTGTTACACCCTGCGGGCTCAGACACAGTGCTGACACCCCACAACCTACACTCACCCAAATCCTGGCGTCTGGCAAACTGGGGCACACACAGACTAACAAATACAGATGTAACAGCCACACGGGATCAAATCTGTGCCAATCTGATCATTATCTTGTCTCAACGGCTGCCATCACTGGATGCACAACATACCACAGGGGAGTTTAACACAACTGTTCCCTCCTCGCTTCTGGCAACCCGTGCTTCAAGGTGCCTAAGGAACCAGCAATTTTACCCAGATTATGGCTATCAATCCTGAAAAAGTCACAGCCATCTCTAGGAGGGCTGTATTTTGCACTTGAAGACTCTGTCTGTGGAGGGGAGCAGCCCACTGACCAATGCAAAGCTTCATTCCTTCCAAGTGTTTGGAGATCACGTGCGACCAAGTTTCAGCTCCTCTGGAAAAACTGGGGATACAGCAGAGTATGTGGAATCCAAATACCCTGCCAGGTGGGCTGTAAGCAGGTGGATATTGGCTGGAGATGAAAGACCAGCTCGGAGAGCATTAAACACTTGGCATCCCCATGCCAGCTCTCGCTAGCAGTGACCTAAGTACTCCTGAGGCGGCATTTCCTTTTGCTGCAGTTTAATATTACCACATTTCAGAAGCATCAAAAGACCTTATTTGGACTGAAAACTTAAGCTTAGAGCAGGCCAATATATGAATACGGAATGGAAACTTCCTCCCAGGACCCCGGGCACTTGCTTTTCTCCCACTACCCCTCATGCATTTGAGGTGACAGCACCTTGATCTCCAGCGTAGGGGAAGCAGCTATGGCCAACCACTGCAGCCAATGGGGTTTTTTTGGACTAGATTTTTCTCCCTTATTTATTAGCAAAGCAAAAAGCACAAGTTTGTTTCCCAGCCCGCTGCCATTCTGATCTGTCACTGGATATAAATGGAAGCAGCAAGGTCACTCCAGGCTTTACTTTCGATCCAGTTTTAAAGTTATCCAAAGAGAAAGGTTAAATAGCCCGCACGGTTGTCCCTCTACGGCTGGCAGGATAAAGCTTCCCTTTGTCTTCACAACAGCTGCAGCAGAGCCCTTCAGCCACTCTCAACAGCCCATTTATGGCCCCAGCAAAGCCACAGAGGATACAGCTTTGCTGTCCCCTCAGCTTTGTCTAGCAGGGCTTTCACGGAACATGCCCCGTCCCACCACACCACCTGTGGAACCCACCATCTGTGGGTCTTTGGTGGGACTGCGATGGTCCCAGATCTCAGCAAGGGTTTCCTGGCTCTACCTCTGGTGTCAACACCTGCACTTTTCCTGAAGCGTGGCAGAAGCCAGAAAAATAGCACCTAAAAGTCCACTTCATGTGTCCCACTTCCAGCCAAGGACTTCTTTTCTGACAGGCTGGGAAGTGTGGACACAAGGCGACAGGAGGGTGGATTGGTTAGACTCATCGTGTTTGTATCTTATCTGTAAGATATGAAAACGTATTTACATGGAGCAAGGAAGAGGTGTCAGAGTAGACAGCTCAAACCCAGCCTTGGCAACGGTACCTTCAGTTCACAGCAGGCTGCTGAGGGTAGGTCTGTAGTGGTTTTCTGGAGAATTTTTTCCCAACTTGGGTGACTGGTGGAGGAGCTGGATGTCCAACAGCCTGCTGGGGAATCCTGCCCTGCCCTTGGTGAAAGCCAGCAGGCTCCGGCATCCCCATAGGATCTCAGACTCCTGCTTAAACTGACGAATATTTCTTTTATAATATGGTTTTGAATGCATATTCTTTCAAATGAGACTCCAGCAGAGCACAACGCTCAAAGAGTGCAGAAAGAGAAGGCAAAGCCATGACACTCAAACAAGCCTGGGATCAAGCGCCAAGCAAATTAATTGCAGACACGTGGATATACAAACTTTGTCATGTTTGCAGTTTATATTTCCACACTGTTTCCTTACTAGAGGAGAGAGAACAACCAAGACGGGGCCAGGGAATGAGCTGTGCATTTGCTGTTTCATCCAGGCAGAAACCAAGACCCAAGATCAGAAAGAAATTTCTCTGATGCTAGTTTGGATGGGGAGGAACTGGTAGGAAGGGGAGGAAGGAAACTGCATGCAAGTCAAGGCAGGAATCTGGAGAGGTATTTACGAAATACAACATTTTTCAAGAAGCTTGGCTTGAACATGGTGTAATATAAACATTACAAGCGCCTAGATTTTGCTATCAATGCTTTGCGTGCAGAGCTGGGCCGTAGCTTCAAGGGAAAACTCAGAGCTGGAAAATGAGGGTGTAATTCTGTGTGCCAGGAACTGCGTGAGTAAGCTCCATAAAGAAGAAAGGCACGTTCACATTCCCATTTCAGGCTCTGGGACGGACATGAGATACCAAAGTAGCAAATAAACTCATAAAGATTGGAAAGTTCCTTGCGCAACATGAAGTTTGCTAGCTGAAAACGAGGAAAAACCTAAAGAATTCCTCTTTCAACCCTCCCCAGAGTTTTAGACAGGCATTTTAATAATGCTTAGAAACTAACTACGAGGGCTCTCAGGCTACCAGGAAGGTACCTTTTAATCAGCCTTTTAGCTACCACAGCTGCAAAGTACACAGCCCTGGGATTTAAACACGAGCAGTCACTTTTAGCAACCAGCCATTAATGGACATACTCGCTTTGGCAAGCAAAACCGTACTCGGGCTATTGCCAATTCAAACAGCAATGCTGGCCACAACTTCCTAGAGACAAGAGCCCTCAAATCCATTTCTTCACGCATGGCCCTCTGCTCCTTGAATTTCAGGTGTCCCTTCACACAACCACTAAAAACAAAAAGGGCAAATCCAGCTACACAGAAGCAGCAACAGAAGTTTAGCACAAGCAGTTCCACTGCAGAGTTACGAAGGATAAAACCCAACCGCTCAGCCTCACGCAGATCTTCCACCAGCCAGCTGCAGAATTAACTACTTCTGCCCGGCCAAAGAGGCTGTAGAAACACAACAAATGCCAAGCTTGACTTGCCAAAAATGACTTTGAAGGTGCCAATCACTAGTAAAAGCCGCCGGCACGCAGGCAGGAGGGCTGGGAGCACCACACCAGCCGTGGAGGTCCAGGCAATCTGCATGGCCTTATATAGATGCACGCAGAGCATCAGGCTTTTCCCAGGGCCAAAAGAATTATTAGTAAGATGACAGAGCTGGAAAACTCTCCTTGGCAGGGAAGCAAAAAGCAAACCTAAATGAGTCAACAGATTCCACCGGCTTCCTAGAACAAAAATCCGAGCCTATTGTGGCTTTGCAGAACTAGTCCCCCCCAAGGCTGAGACTTGGGAACACGTGGAGCAAGCAAGAGTGCAACGGAAGCTACCAAATAAAATGCAGATGACATCGCACGCACACTTCTCTCCCTCTTCAGAAGCATCTACACATGATCCTTTCTGATAATGCATTTAACACGCGCTGGTAGCAGATGTGACTTCCCTGATCCTAGCACTTTTCAAAGACACGGTTTCATTCCCTGGCATCACTTTTAGCAAAGTAGCAGGCTGCTTTGCAAACAAAAAAGATGCATTAATACACTATACGCTGGCAGCACAGCTGCAGAAAAGCAGCTTGAAATCTGAAGAAAAGGACAGTAGCAGCAGAACAAGAGATTACATGTTCGCAATCCCTTTTCACAAATATTCTTCTCTTATTACCACCCCTAAGCTGCCTCCAGCCATAGAGGCAAGGGCAGACTCACTGCAGGAACACTTCTCTTTTGTTGAAAAAACCCATATAAATACACACTTTACCTTTGCCATGCTCAGGGCTGCCTGCGGGCACCGTTCCACCACCCACTGGGTGACTAAAGCCACATGCAGAGAGCCATTTGCGCGAGAAATAAGTTTTCACCCGTGCTGCCATGAACATTTGTCTGCTTTTGTACATCTGCTACACGGAGCTGTGTGTCACATTCATCGTGAGCATTACCCCAGACATCGGTGACACCCAGATCTTCTGGCTACCAGGTGAATTTGGGGGTAGGAGAATTTCTTCCTCCTGAGTCTTCCCTTCTTCGAGTGCTTTTTATCAGAGCAAGCATCGCTCCCAAAATACGCTAAGTTTCCAGAGGAAGCTGATAGCTTTCTCCAGTCTGTTGGACACATATTGCCGCTTACCCCCGTTAAAGGAAAATCGGAGGTGTGCCTGGAAGGGGGGCAGCCCAGACGGAGGTTTTGCTTGACCCTAAAATATTAGTCCAATGATGTACACACCCTAATAGAAAAAATAAATAAGAAAATAACTGGGGGGAACCAAAACCAGAGCAGCAACTCTTCTCAAAGACTCAAGATCCAAAACCTCCTTCTTCCTACGAATGGGAGAGACTCAAAGCTCTACCTGTGAAATTTCTCATTTTAGCAACCAGATGGTTTTGAGTTGACCAAATCACCCTATCTGCTGTAGGTCAGACTTTCTGCCCGTATCACACACAACCATGGTGCTGAGCATGATTTTACACCACTGAAGACAATAGCGGAACCTTTTCTTTGGTTTCTTGGGAACTACACTTCAAAAAGCACTTTTTAGCCTGAAACAAAAAGTAAAATGAACGAACAAACACAGCTCCGAAAAGAGTGGGGAGCTGCGAGACACACTAAAGTTCAGCAGGAATTCGATGTAGGCGCCAACATTGTTGAACACCCACTTTTGAGGCAGAAAACAGACCTTTCCAACTCTGTTCACACGTCAAACAGCAAAGCACCCGGCAGTGCCGCTTTGAAAAGCGTATTCAGAGAAAGCAATTTGTGGCTGGGTTTTAAATCCTAGGAAACTAACAGATTTGCACCTTTGGGTGAAAAAGCAGAGCGGGCATGTTTTCTTTTAGCTAGCAATTTGATCCATTTTTAATGGCGACATGCGTTAGACTAAATTTCCTGCCTACAATCTGATCTGAAATATTTTTGGACCGTTACCATCGTTAAGGAAAATACCGAAACAGGAAACATTGGAATGCTGTTGATATTCACAATCAAGTATACAGCACAAACAGCATTTCCTTTACCAGAAGTGCTTGAGTCCTTTCAGTTCGCTACATTTACACTTCTCTTAAATAATCATTAGTACAGACAAACACGAAGACATTTTAACTGCTCTTCTACCATTAAAAGAGAAGAGGGTTGCATAGATGCAGAACATCCACACATTAAAAGTTTGTTTTGGTCCACAGAAGAGCACAAGGAGAAGCACGGTGCAATACTTCCCTAAAACACTCTCCCATCCTCCAGCTACTTGCAGCTTAAGGGTTTTCTGCAGCAGAAATACCCCTACGGCATGTAATATCTTTCATAGACTTGTCTTCCATGAATCCACCCAATCTCCTCTTGAATCCCTGGCAGCATTTAAAAGATGGGTAGACATAGCACTTAGAGATATGGTTTAGTGACGGTTTTTGTCAGTGTTAGGTTGATGGTTGGACTAGATGATCTGAAAGGTCCCTTCCAACCTTGGCAATTCTATGATTCACAGCACAGTCACTAATGAAGTCCCCATTGTCAGCACTGTTGATCCACTGGTGGAACCGAAACACCTCATATGAGCCTAGAGCCATATCTAAAATCCCTCCTGGCATGACCCTGCTGCCAACCCGAATGCAGGTCTGAGAGCATTTTGCACACAAAATCATTTAAATGAGTAATCATTTAAAATTCATTAAATATGAAATTAAAGACCACTAAGGATTTATGCTTTCACAAGACATCTCTGTGATGGTGAGCAGAAAAGAAGGACTAGAAGCCTTCCCACTCCAGAAAGCCTGGCACACCCTCAGCACTGGTTGTACGTGATGCTCCAGCCCACGGAGCTGCTGCCCTGTCAGACCACTGGTCCTTGGCATCACGGCTACTTTGTACAACAGATCCAGCTAACAAGCTATAACTGCAGAGCATGGAGACCAGACCCAAAAGTTGGTGGTGTTGAAATGCAAATGACCTTCCCTTTTATACTCAGCCAACTACTTATGGAACAACTTCAACAAATGAAAATCTTCCAGCTCTGACCCGATTGTATCCTCAGCCTTCCTGACTGACTATAAGGTCAAGCCTTACTGACAGAGTTTGGCCCACCAAGGAAGCCCAGGCCAGGTGGCACTCAGTTTTCCCAAATGCCTTCCACCCTCTCCACCTCCATAGCAACGCTCTTCCCTTCTTCATGGAGAAGTATTGACCACTGACCCATAATCTGGTGCCTTCCTCACTCACTTCATCTACCTGAATTGGAACAGGATGATGAAGCATGGCTTCCAACCCATACAAAACATCTCTGTCACCCCTCAAGGCCTCCTTCTCAAGATCCACCATTTTAAGGTCTTGGCCTTAGACTGCAAAGTAAAGAAGGGCTTCAGCCTCGGCAACAAAGACTACGTTGCATTTCTGATCACTGAGTCCAGCTGCATTTGGGACAACACAGTTACGGGCACCCAGAAGGAGACAGCTGGGCACTAGGGATAAAATGTTCTCAGAGTACAACCAGGAAAGACCACACGACGCACATGACTCTCTTTTGGCATTAAGAGAGAGCTTTCTCCTCTGAGAAAGTGCTCTGCAGTATTGTATTTCCTGATACAAACACATCTCTAGCAGCTATTAAATCTCCGAACAAGTAAGCAATTCTTCCCTAAGCAGAACTTGACTCCCACAGAAGTTTACAGACTTAAAGTCCCCTAGAATCATCTAAAATGGATTTTACATAGAGCGATGGGTAGTAATATCAAACCCTAAGGTGGAGAAGTAGTTAGATCACTGCTTTTCACTTGCACTCTTGACACACTCGGCCATTTTGTCAGCAGAACTCATCAATCAGTACAGCAGCAAAAGCATCCGACACATACTCTTGCTACCTTTTTGGAAGAGGGTCTTGAAAAAGAGTTGGGTTGTGCTAACTCAAAGTCCCTGCATGGTTTTACACAGCTAGAAATCTCTCCCTGGGCAGCTTCCACACCGAAGGCCGAGGAAACACGCATGAAATAGCTATAAAGTTAACGACTTTGTAATTAACATTAGCAAACACATTTTACAGACTCAATGATCTGTAAGAGTGAGCTTGCCCACAGGCTGAGAGAGCCCTTGCCTCCCTCCCAGCCAGAACCACATGGCACTGGTTTGCTAACTCAAGCAGACGGCTATTTCAGAGAGGAAAAAGAGCACTCCCTTTGCAGGAAGATTACAGGCTGCCAAGTTAGAGGCCAGTATGAGAAACTCTGGGGCTAACATGCTGCTTCAATGCTCACCGCCCCTTCACACTGCCTGCACTGTGCTCCGCTCCTCCCTCCGTGAATTCCCTCAATGAATTGTCAGGCTTTTTTTGGCCAAGACCCATCGCTTCTTCCTGAACTGGGAAATGCCTGCTGATCTCCTGGTATTATCCAAGCTACAGTAAAAGACTTCTGTTTATCACAGAAAAGCCCTGAACAACCCAGCTACTGTGTCATTTAAGGCACGCTTTTGCACTCCTCCTGAAAGTACTTCCCCTGCATCTCCCACGAAGCTGATGTACAGTCGCTCCGGGGGAAGGCAGCCGCAGGACAAACTCATGCCAGAGCAACTAGAAATGCCATCATGCGTCTACCACCTGACTTCAAGAAGTGCTGGTACCCATGGCTGCAGTGTGAACCAAGAGGAAGGCTAAACCCCCAGCACCCCCCAAAAAACCACGCCCCAGTACTTTTAAGCAGCAATGCGTCAATGGAGAGCAGACCATCTGTACAAAGATGGCCCAAGAACAAAGCACAGCTGGGGAAATAGGAATGAAGCTGTCCATTGCTTTGCAGCTCAAGACGGTGGGAAGGCTGAAGCCAGCCCATGCTCTACACTGATGACAGAGATTGTGGCTGAACTGTCACCTTCCTTTATTTTTTTCTCAGATTCACGAGAGACTGATATAGTCTCTCTTAAAGGCTGCCCAGGGAGGTGGCGGAGTCTCTTTCTCTGGAGACATTCAAAACCCGCCTGGATATGTTCCTGTGCAACCTGCTCTGGGTGGACCTGCTTTGGTGGGGGGTTGGACTACATGATCTCCAGAGGCCCCTTCCAACCCCATGTGATTCTGTGATGCCTGACAGGCACTTTGATGCCGCCCAGGTCATCGCTGTTTGCACTGTCAGTGCTGTTTGATCAAGAGGCTCCAAAACGTACAACCTTTCTCACTCTGTGTATGGCAAAAACTAGGCAATTAGTAGCCTGGACAACACACAACCATGTATTTTAACTGCTGGATTAGCACAACGGGAAGAAAGGTCATCTCTGGTCATGCCTCCTCCGCTATGAGTGAAGTTTTCATGAGGTCTGTGTTTGATTTTTTGCTGTCGGGAACCACAGAACAGGCTGACAGCCTCTGCCACAAATTATCAGCCAATTTCTCACTGGGAAAGTTGTTTTGATTGGGTCAAAGCGCAGCAAATGCAAGCAGCATTAGGATTAAAGGCTGAAACGCGGATCCCTCTTGCTACCCAGTGCCTGGCCAGACAAAGCACCAAGAGGTCAAATTAAATAAACCAGGCAGAGAGGTCTGCTCTCAAACCAAAACACAGCTACTGCCCACCACGCACCGCTCCCTCTCCCCATCCCTGGTCTCGAACAACCACGTACCTGTTGACCGTCAGAGTCAGTTCATCTGCACAACCCTTGATTTTGTTCTGCGCCTCAAGGTGCGTCATGTTGTCTGTGTTCACCCCATCGATGGCTATGATCTGGTCTCCTATACACAAGTTGGCTATTGCAGCTTTGCTACCTGGAGTCACCTGTGAGAAAACAACAGCAACAAAAAAAGAATAAATGGACTTTCCAGGGAGCAGCTTTCCATAGCAACATTTGAAAAACAGTTGGAGTGCTCAGGGCTTCCTTTGCTGGTACCTGGAAGCAAGGAGGTGAAAACTGATGCAAGCTTTCTGCTAAGAATTTACTATCTGGACCTGGGCCTCTTGGATGTTCTTGGTATTAAAATTAGGGGCAGAATTCTGTTTTGGCACTCACAGAGAGAAAACTTGGGGGAGATGACAGGTAAAGAGCAGAAATTGTATTTTCACTCAAGGCAATTGGCTTCGTGCTAGAGAGCAAGAACACACGGAAGGCAAATGTTCTTTGCCAGACAAAGAAGTGCTCACCGAAGCAGAAGGTGCTGAGGAAGCCTGAGCCTCTAAAAACAGAGGTGACAGAAAGGAGTATCGGAGTCATTGCAATACAGTCGACGCCAACACAGCATTGTCTGCATCACTATCTATCTCATTTGCTTCCTTCTGAAAGAAAGGTTTGGGCTCAAGATTTTTGACTGCTTCTTTAGTTTTAATCTGTTTTATCCCAGCAACAGTTGCAACAGACCCTCACTGACTGCAGTAAAATAATCCCAAAGCAGCGCTTGATCTAACAAACAGACTGGCAGGGAGAAAGGCATCAGAAACTTCACCTTTAAATCACAATTCAACCATATTTCCTGAAAATGTGGAAGCATCGTCTCCAGCCCACCTTGCCACACTCTGCCATACACATCTTCCTTCCCTCTCCACGCGTGGTGGTTTGCTTCCCGGATACACCACCGCACTGCTAAAGAGGTGTTGTCCTCTGCCTGAGAAATGACTGATGGCAAAGAGCTTGGGGTAATCTCAATGAGACCCCAGACAGAAGATACTACACAGCAATGCTACCAGTAGGACACCCCTTTGTGGGAAAATAAGATGGTCCCACCTAAACCTTGGCTTTTTCAAGCTAGCCAACTCAACAGCTCATTCATTTTTCCCTTACTTCTGCTGATGAGGTGTCCTCATAACAGAGACCTCTTTGGGCCAAAATGATTGCCTGGGCGAAGGGTGAAAAATGTCACGTTTGCTTGTGGCTTTGCAAACACTACGTAAGATTTTTGTGCAGTTTTAATGACTTCGTGGAAGGAGCCTAACAATTACTGTGGGCTTTCATCAATTATTTAATAGGCAGAGGAAATGAGAAGGGTGGACTTCTCCCAGACATGAGTAGAGACTAAAACATGCCCTGCAGCTGGGACACACCTCGTTTATGAGTCCGTTGCAACTGGTATTCATTCTACACATTCATGCTAGGTTTCAGCATGCTGGAAAGCAGCTGAGCAAATGCAGCAGAGCTGTCAGACATAAACAAACACTGTTCACAAGATTGAGAGAATCCTCCTAATGTGGGATTGGATGGCCAATCATTCCCCCTCGGGAAACGTTCACCTCCCAGAGGTGTCACACATCAGCTGCTATCACTGCTCTCCTTGGGCCAAAACCCAGGCTGTTCACCACATCCCCCCATAGCTGTGGTGGACATTTTCCCTAAGCAGAAGGAAAAAAAAAAAAACAATCACAAGATTTTTTCACCCCTCTACTAGGACAGGATTTCACAGAAAAGGGAACCTGTGCCTCACAGATGTCCAGGTTGGCCAAAGTACTCAACATTAACCCAAAGACCTTCAGATGAGTCAACCGAATAATACCTGTCAACCTGCTCACCACTTTAATGCTGTAAGCAGACTACAAACCAAGAGAGGAAGGACATGGACCTGTTGGAACAGGTCCAGCAGAGGGCACCAAAGATGCTCAGAGGGCTGGAGCACCTCTCCTGTGAGGACAGACTGAGAGAGTTGGGGGTGGTCAGCCTGGAGAAGAGAAGGCTCCGGAGAGACCTTAGAGCCCCTTCCAGTCCCTAAAGGGGCTACAGGAGAGCTGGGGAGGGACTCTTGATCAGGGAGTGGAGCAATAGGATGAGGGGTAATGGTTTTAAACTGAAAGAGGGAAGATTTAGCTTAGATCTCAGGAAGAAATTCTTTCTTGTGAGGGTGGTGAGACCTTGGAACAGGTTGCCCAGAGAAGCTGTGGCTGCCCCATCCCTGGGGGGGTTCAAGGCCAGGCTGGATGGGGCTTTGAGCAACCTGGTCTGGTGGGAGATGTCCCTGCCCATGGCCCATGAGGAGCACCGAGCTCAGCACACCATTATCATGATTCATTTTCCCTCAGACCAGACTGCCAAGGGGTCAAGAATAACGGTGGATTAACACCGCCGCTGGAAGGCTGCCGGAGGCTCGGCCCTACAGCTTGCATTTAAAGACTGATAATCTACACAACATGTGGCAGGCTGCTAGAAACGAACCCTGTACCACAAGGAGCAGCTGAGCCGGAGCAGCCAGGGTCAGTACTGCTGAGATACTGAAGCCTTCTGAAGAAACCCCAAGAGCCACTGGGACAGAAGAGTGGCATTCGCAGGAACATCTCAATGCTTGCCGTGTCACGCTCCCCTCCTGCGTCCACTTCAGAGGAATTTGAAATTTGAGTGTTCTTCTCCATCAGATAAGAGCCACTGGTAACACAAGGGCGGATGCACCCACTCAGGTCCCGTACAAACCTCTCCTTGAAGGGGAAGCCATGAGGATGCAGAGTAATGAAAAGGATAAGCAAATTTGCCAAAAGGAAACGTGTTTTAAAATCCAGTTTCTTCAGTTCTGGCAATACCTTGCCCTGAAACGCAGCCATCCACAAACCCCTCCCCTGCAACATCCAGCTCGCGCTCCCTGCCGGGACTGCTCATAGCAAACGTGTCTGCACAAGGGCAGGGTACCGCAGGGAACCCAGCCCCCATCCTTTTAGGATGATTAATAGCTACTAATAATGTTCCCTTCCCCCCCTCGCGGTGAGGTCTGGGCTTATCTCAGTGCTGTCAACACCGCTTGTAGAGATTTGCTCACCTACCGGTTAAGTCAGGAAAGCAAAAACCGTTTCTGTTATTGAGGAGCAGAGAGCTGCCACTGGGAAGACCTTTTCCTGCTTTTATTTTTGTCACATCCCTCCCTGGCCCGTGGGGAGCAGCAGGGGCAGAGGCGCTCAGAGCACTGAGAGATACCAGCCAACTTACACAACCCAACCAAAAGGACTCCAAAAAAAAACCTGAACAAAAGCTTTCGGGCTCACAGGCATTCAGTAAATACTGAACTGCCTGAAAATGCTTTGCTCCTGCTCTCCTCCCAGACCACTTAAAAGCTTTGCACCAGCCCCTCACCTTTCCCTCCCCCTTTGACCGAGCATGGAGCATTTGACCGAGCACCTCCAGACACCAAGGGGACAGCAGGCAGTGGCTGGCAGCCACCTTGCATGGGTGGGTGGCCCGATAGTGAGGGGATACAGCTGCACCTCTGCCTGGGAGGGCGAGGAAGGCTGGAAGACGCTGCGAGGAAGCAAATCTGCAAACACAACTTTGCACAAGCTACGTCCTGTGCAAAGGCATAGCCTCCTGCCTCCTTCAAAAGAGATCTCCAGCTGGCTTGGGCTTCCCACAGCCTCGGGCAGAGGGGTGACAGGCAGCACCACAGGCCCCCAGGAGCCCCCCAGCTCCAGGGTCGCTATCTCCGGCTGAATAAAGCTCTGCACACCCTGTAACATCACGCCCAAGGGCTTCATTTTGAAAGGAGCCATGCCCTGCCTCGTGGTGATGGCTCCCAGGCAATTGGTTAACACTTTGGCATGAGGTCATTTCTCTGTGGAACAGACAATGCTGAGATGACTGAACAGCATCCTTCATACCATGGCCAAAAATAGGTCCCAGAGCTCATCAGAATGTGCCTACGGAGACGCTCTGTTTGGCTGGCATTTCTGTGTAAGAAATCTGGGCTACTACAGAAACGATCCAGACGCTTATAGCCAGACACATCGAACGAGGTCCCTGGCATCACCTCAGATCCATTTGCCAGCATATGGAAGAAACAAATAATCCCCATAATCCGTGGTCTTGACCGTGTAATCTTTACTCGTGCAAAGCTCGTGTAGTAGATAATGGTTTTGACCAGTTACAGGCTTGGACTCCTCTTTTTAAAGTGGTCCCACAGATTCAGGGTTGGTATGGACAGAAGAAAAACCTACATTTATTTATTTTTTTTTTATATTATGAAGTGAAGCTTTGTGGACATACGTGCGTGCACATGTATCTATAAAGCCCTGCAATCATGAAAGGGGCAGAAAAAGTATCTGCCTCCTCTCCCTCCCCGTTTCGAGCTCCACGTCGCCAGCGCCACTGCGATTTTCCCAAGTTCAGATTCCCATCTCCCAAGTGGTTCTCCTGCTATTGTCTGTCCCCTCGCAGCAGCAGCCAGGCAGCACACAAAGGACTTGGCCGGGACGTACCAAGCCTTCAGCCAGTCTTTGGGCAAGCACGTTTACACTGGAAAAGAAAATGCTTTGATTTCACAGAGGGAAGGAGACCCATCTGGCTGCTTACCCAGCTCCCAGGCAGTCTTTATAAAAACTTCTGTCTGTCCCGGAGCTGGCTAAGCACAGCCACATTTTACATTTACATTATGTTGCCTCCATACATGCTCCCAACAAGCTTTGCAATATATAGGATATATGGTGCCTTCCTCCCTTCCGCAGGTGAGGATCCAAGAGGGAGCAGTGGGTCTATTAAGGAGAGCTGCTGCCCCCAGCAAATGAGAGGGAGGAACGGTGGGAAGCATTTCCATGAAGAGCAGCGGAATGGAGCTCCATGAAGAGTCAAGATAAACAGGTGGGACTAAAATTTATTCAATTCTTCCCGGCCTTTCCCCCCCACCATCCATCCCGGCACACCACTTGCTGCCTCCATCAGCCCTTCACAGTTTCTCACAGACCCTACAGCCTCCGGCACCAGCCATCACTCCACACCTCGACACACACCGCAAGGAGCGATGAAGAGATAAGGAACGAGAAAATTAACATCAGCCGAGAAAAAGAGCTGGATTAACAGCACCAAGCCGAGCTTGAGAGGAAAACCCAGCTGCGCCTTTGCTGGACAGGACAGACATGCAGCAACATACTTCTAAGGCCACCAGTGACAACGAGACATCTCTGACATTCAGCTTAATCCTCCCCACCCACACAGGCTGCTGTTTTACCATGAGTAATGTCCTCAGCGCTGGAGGAGTATTATGCTAAGCAGCCACAGTTTCTCCCAGCAAAAGCACGCAGCTGGGTCAGCAGAGATCAGAGGCTATGAGAAAATTCAGGCGAGCACGTTCCCCACCCCTTCTCTTTAGGGGAGGGGGAACAACAGGCTGGTTCCTTACCACCACCTCTGGGAGTTTCTTCTCCCAAGCTGCTCCCTCCCTCTGCACTGTTAAGGTGCTGCTCTGCGCTGGCCCAGGTCACTCCATCACCAGGAGAGAGCAAGGGGGACATGTCTCCAGCTGGGGCAACCCCTGAGCATCAGCCCATCTCGGTGGGGTCGGGGCTCCCACTGCACAAACCCCTCTGGTAGCCCAGCTTGTCCTCACCCTCCTGCCTGCCTTCGGTTCCTGCCTGTTCCCGACAGCCAGATGAGGATTATTAACACAGAAAAGGGAAGGCGTTAGACACAGCACAAAGAGGGCTGACCTCAGGAAGACACAGGAAAGATGATCTGCTCATGCAGATGCACAGTCGGTGGTCCAGGAGTCACTCACCCCACCAACCCCCCCTGGCTTGTTTTGCAACACACTCCACATTTAAAAAAAAATAAAAACGTAAAGACTTCTTACAAGACCTCAAATACATTACATAAAGAAAGTCGGTCATCAGCTGAGTCTTTCCTGATAGTTTACTTCATCCTCTAAATAAAACAACATGTCCAGTAATCAGCAACCATCTAAGATACTGTGTCACTGTCCAGAAGAACACCAATTGTTTTTGTAGTTAAGGCCTCCTGTAACTTCCCTGTTTGTTCTGAAAAAAAAAAATATAATCCATTTGCTGCAGTTATTTTGATGTTGCACCCTTCAAACCCAAAGCATTTTACAAACAAAATGTTTGTATGAAATACACGTCTTGATGGACAAAGTGATTTTTGAGGGTGAAAGGTGCCAGGAAGCTTGCAACCACACATAAGTCCACATCTGGTAACATCAGGGAACGAAAAGGACTCTCTTTCTCCCAAGAAGTACAACATTTACCTTTGTCAACTTCAGTTCTGAGGCTTAAAGTTCTCACGTAAGATTAGGGCTGGTACATTCCCTCCTGAGGTTGGGTCTTCTCTTTAGGTTCTTTGGAGAACTAATCAAGAACAAGGTGGGCTAGATGTAGCCCACAAAACGACGCTGGGCTCAAAGAAGAGGGACAGAGAAAAGGCTACTCCAAAGTTTGGTGACATTAAGCTGCTGCGTAAACCGTGGCAAATTGGTCTAAAAAGGTAAATTGCAGAAAGTACAACTCTGGCTCCTAGGAGAGGTGAGGGTACCGCCCCCGGATGTAACTCTGGCCGAAGGTGTTTCATTATTATCCTAATTCTTTTAAATGCTTTTCCTAAAGATAAAACCGCCCCCCAGACTCAGGAAACAGGGCTGGAAAAGATCAAGCCTGTCCTCTGCCTTGTCCTTACTGCGACAAAATTCTGCCTCTTTCCACTTGCTACAATGAAGGATGATTTCTCCTCGTCCAAACCCCAGCAGTCAGGGAGATCAGCAAAGTCCTTTGTACCCTTGAAGCACAGGCTTGTCCAAGCCCCAGCGAGAAGTCGCCAGGGTTCACGATGCCGTCAAAGTCTGTAGGGTCCTTACTAAGGATGGGAACCTCTGCTGTCCACACCCCACATGCTCAGACCGACCAGACAGGATGTCCACCTTCCTATAAACCCCAGCAGCCTTCCCCAGCTGCCTCCTTCAGCCTCAGGACAAGAGCCAAGCACAACGCTGGTGTATTTGCAGTTATGGGGATGAAACCCGGGCTGGGCAGCAGAGGAACCGCAGCCGTAGGTGTGCACAGCGGGGACAGGCTCCCTGGGCCGAGGAGGAAAACCAGCCCAACCCTAAATCCTATCGCATCCACCGCACCCCGTGTTTTCTTTGGCAGAGAGGGAGGCATTCCATCTCCCCTCCAGCTGCAGAGGCCTCCCCGTCCAGCCCCGGCTCTCTCTTTGTCCCAGAGCATGGCCGCAGGTTATTCCTTCTTTCCTGCTGGGGAAGATGCTGTATCCTGGTTCCTGAGGCAGATGCGTGTGCCACACAGCCCTGGACCCGAGGATGGTCTTCAGGCGGCCATCGTCACCCTCATCCCACTGAGCCCCTCGGCCCCCACAAGAGATGCCCCTTAGCAAGGTGTCCCCGTACCACCAGGGCTTTCTCGGGTTCCAGGACACCTTCACTCAGCTGCTTCCTAATCAGACAACCGGCTGAGATCAGGGGTAAGGACATCAGCCAGTACCAAAATCAAACCCAATATCTTGTCACAACACGGGATTCAGTCCCATGTTTGATTTCAGACCATGAAGCCCAGTTTTTTCATCAAATGGCTGGGGCTTGGAGAAGCCTGAGCTTCAAAGATACAACAAACACCCAGGAAATACCCAACTGTGTTCCAATTCTGCACTTGCTACAAGCCCTGAGCTTTTAAAATACCATGAATAGATAAAACATCAGGCTAAACAGCAATGAATTCTTGTTACTGTGGTTGAAATCTGCAACAAGCATAACGTTGAGATTTCCATCTTTTTAATATATTGACAGGACGGGGCTGTCTTGAAACAGATTTTTCATTGGGAAAATGCTCAGTTTCTTAACAAAATGTCTAGTTTTGCAGGCTCTGACAGACACCCCTCCTTAAAGGGGCTGGGAGGATTTTGACATGACAAAACATAGAGCAAAACTCCCCTCTGCCCATATTTTGGGTCAGACATTCAAGACCCACGCACGAATACCACAAACCACAAAAATAATCTCAAGAACAAGGTTGATCGGACAGTTCCACGTACCTGTTCAACTGGAAACAGAAATCCCCAGTGTTTATCAAAATCAAATGCAACCAAGCAGGAAACAGCTCACGTTACCTGAGGGATGGAGAGGGATGGAGGTCTATCAACTGGGCTGCTTTTCAGCCAGCTCCACTTCATCAGAACCTCTCCTCCTGCAACACATGGTTTGCTTCCTCCACCAGCCTCACTGGGATTTAACTGGGAACGACCCCCTGCATAGGGCAGCTCTGTGGACACTATCACCCTGCAGCGTGTCCATCCACAGCTCAGATAGAGCTTTTCCCAAATTCTACCCCATTGACTCACTGCATGGTATCCTCCAAAGAGCAATAAAGACAAGGGTCTTTCCTCCCCTGGTAAGGCTTTGGTCTAGGCTTCATCCCACTGAGCGACACAAGTTCTTTTCTGAGCAAAGACTATAATGAAACATCCACCATAACCCTATAATTTTTAAAAGAAATGTAAACCAGACCTATCTGTGAAGCACCCTTCCAAAAGAGCCAGGAGATGCCATAGAAGAGTACCACGGGCAAGACTGGTCCAACACAACCAAGAAACCAGAAGGGCTCACACAAGAAGATGCTCATGATGTATTTGAGCCCAAAGCAGTTTTAAACACATAATTCAAGTGCAAAGGGGGGCCAGGGCAGGGACAACAGACAACTGCAGCTGTGGAAACATCTGCTGCTCTCCTAAGGCACAACTGGCCACTGGTGCCAGGCAGCCGCTGCCAGCCAGGAGCTCCTGGCCAAGCTGCTCTGCTGGCCCCCAAGCTCACAGCACCACTGCTCCTCATCCTTAGCATCATAGAATTGCCTAGGTTGGAAGCCAATTCAACCAAAGGTTGAGTTTGGATCATCTAGCCCAACTGACAAGAACCATCACTAAACCACGTCCCTCAGCACTATGTCTACCCAGGACTGCAGCACCGAACTCCAATGGCTCCCCCTGGGCAACAAGCTGCCCTTGCAACTCAAACGGTGCTGCCTCCCCTCCCACCAGCACAACCAGGATAAACCCTCCCTACGTCAGAAGGGAGCTTGAGAAGCCAAAAGCCACTAGCAAGGAGCTGAGCTACAACGGTGATAAGGGCCATAAATACCAAGACAACTCAAGAGCTCACTGTGAGGACAACACTGCCCGAAACCAAATCTGAGCTCCTGGCAGGCAACACAGGCTGAATTTAGGCACCTCGGTTCAAAGAGAGCTGTAAGACACGCAGTTCAGAGCCATGACTGGATGGAGGTCTCTCTCCTGGAATCCCACCACGCCAGCACACACCCAGAGCAGCAGGGTGACCCATCCATCAGTGGACCAGGGAGCCCTGGATGAGGTAGAGCCAGGCTCCATTGGCCACATGGGAGAGGACTTGTCCCTCACATGCTGCACTCCCAGGCCCTCACAACCCTTGGCAGATGCCAGTCCTACAGCCAGAGCTCACTGACACCCCATCCTGTGAGGGAAGGAGGGCTCCGTGCCCAAAAAGCTCTCTGGTCAGAGCACAGGTACCAAACGCAATAAGAAAAATGAAGTTACAGCCCCGTAAAGTCATCACACAAGGAGGATCGGACTCTTTTAAAACGGGACAAAACCGACCCAGATCTTTTTCACATGGTGAAGGGGGGAGTCGCTGAGAGTTTTGTTCCTGAGCCAAGGGGACAAACCCAGGAGCCTTAGGAACGAACCACAGGAAAGATTAATGGCTTGAAGTCGTGGAGGGGAAATTAAAAAAGTCAGAGGGGCCACAAGAGAAAGCCATGATAAGAGCTGCCAATTGCCAGCATTTACGTCACCGCCACGAGAAAGGCTATTTCATTACAATTTAGTCTCCAGGGTCACAATTTCTCATGAGGTGGTTATTTTTGCCGCTTTGCTGATCTATGTCTCTTGGTATGTGCCCATAAGCGCTGACAAAGGCGACCAAGGAGAAGAGGTAAAGAGCAGCGAGGTAGGACTTCAGACATCCTTCTGCCCCAGAAGCCTTTCGCTGGAAGGAAACGGCAACAATTACCATAACAATGAAGTAAATATCACTTCCCTTACGCTAAAGCTGCTTTCATGTCCAAAAAAACGGGCTAGAAGAATGAGGCATTATTACTGTAATTGAAAGAGATTACACAGGGAATTAATAACTTTCCCCCCCTCTGTGGGTTTGACAGCGCTCGCCAGCTCTGCCGGTCCCCGAGCCAGCAGCCTCCCCGGTGGCACCCGGGGTCCTTCAGGCAGCGGGACCCCGCGGCAGGAGATATTTAGAAAAAAAATCAAAAAAAATAATAACATCACAAGTTTTGCCATCCTGTGCTTCTTCAAGGGCAGTTCACAGAAGTTCCAGCTCCTGCCTGTCCCACTTCCATCAGCCCTTCCTCACCTGGGGACCTCCGCGCCTGGCAAAGGTGGTGGCAGAGGCCAGAGCCCGGGGACCGGGCGCCTCTGGTTGCCGGAGGGAGGGCTGGAAATGGGGGCGATTCCTTCTCCTCTTGGGCAGGGGGAGGCCCCAGCGGCCGGCCCCGACACCATGCGGGGGGCAGCGCACCCCATGCAGAGCCAGGAAGGGACGGGGAGCCCAGGATTTATCGTCCGCGGGCAGGTCCCTGCTCTCTGCGGGTCTGCGGGGACACAGGGGAGCTGCGGGGCGGTGGCAGCGGGTGACAGCACCTGCCTGTGGGGGACACTGGGGTGCGAGGGGGTACGCGGCCAGAAAAACCAAGCAGTCTGAACCAAAAGCTGGCCTTTTGCTGGCAAACGCTGGAAGGGAGAGGAAGGCAAATCAAGTTCCACCCCTAAAACTGCCGGGACGCCAAACTTTTAACTGTCGATTCCCGACTGATTTTTTTCATGAAGCGGAGGGGGGGGGGAGAAGGGCTTGTGACAGAAACACTGACCGCAGGTTAACATGGCTCCTGTAAACAAAGGCTTCTCTTTTAACTATACATGGCGAGCAAAAGCAGGGGCGCACTCACCCCCCCCCCCCCCCCCCCGGTGCGGCGCTGCCCTCAGGATGGGCTGTAACCCCCAAATTAGGGGCTGGCGGGGGCAGAGGGGACCCCCCGCGCCCAGGTGAGGGGTTTGCTGCCGACAAACCCAGGAGGGAGGGTCGGTAAGAAGCAAAGACCCCCCCCCGGCCCGGGCCGAAGCCAGGGGAAGGGGCTGGCGCGGGCCACCACGGATTTCTCCA
>VXAK01021247.1:0-47719 GCA_013399435.1 Arenaria interpres
TTTTTTTTTTAAAAAAATCTATATTTAGAGGTCAAAGAAGAATATTAAATAATTACAGTAACATTCCTTTGCTGTATTTTGGATTGCTACTTTTCAGGCAAATAGCAGAAAACAGACCAGGTATAAGATATCCTTAAGCTGGGAGCCTAGAAAATAAGCCAAACTCCAAAAAATAAACTACCTTTTCAAAGGCATCATTACAGAACATGCCATCAGATTTTCACTTGGGCACTGTGGAAATAGCACATAAAAATTCCTAGGAGTTTTCATTACAAAAAATGGAAATGCCAGTTACAGTATCAAGAAAAAAAGAAGGGAGGGGAGAGGGGGGTATGGGAGGTATGAGGGCTGAATGACCAAATGTCTGGATTTTTTCCAGCACCTGGAGCTTTTAGTTGCAAATGTGCATTCACAAAAATGTGTGCCTGAAATTATTAGTAAGCAAAAGTGTTTACAGTACCTTCATGCTAAGAAGCAAACAAATGATTAGTTATCTACATCACATAAACTGAGGCATACAGGTGTGATCGCTATCATTTGATCATGAAAAACTGTGCGAATAAAACAGTAGATTAATGCAATCCTCCTTAAAATTCCCAGGCCATCGTGTTAAGTAAAAAAGGTACACCAGAAACCAGGGATGTATCTGAACCATAAACTATTTGGGGCAAAGGTGGTGTCTTACTCTGAGCTTGTAAAATGCCTGTAATTTATTGTGCTATATGAATGAGTTTTAACAACGATGAAAACAGTTGTACAAAGCAGTAGTTCAGAGAATAGGAAAAAAGGAGAAAGAGCCGATAGCATATGAAGTAATCTATAGCATGCAGGAAAAACCAACCAAAGGAAATGACTAAATCAAGGTAATAAACTATTAATTATATACTCTTTGGAGGACAGCTGCTATCAAGTAGGAAAGTGACCTTGACATGAAGGCCACATTTTTTAATTTCAGTATTGTATTCAAAGGGATCTTAAGAATCCAAAGGAAGAGGCAACTACTGTATGAAAGAGAAATGTTATAAATTGCCCCAATGAACCTATGAGCACAGATTATATCTGTGCTATATATATATTTTTGCCCATATGGAATAACAGTCTATGGGGTATTTGGTTACATATTTACAATACATCTGTAGACACCCCTTTACATAAGGGCTTGAATTTCCAATGTTAATTGAGCATGAAAAATGCCTGTGATAGGCTGTACTTGGGTTTTGTATCTAAGCCATGCTGTCTTTTAAAGATAACAGAGGTAATCAAAGCTTCAAAATACACAACAGCAAACAGATGGGGGGGGAGAAAACACTCCTAAGTCAAGGTCAGCTTCTCCCAGGGCAGAGAAACAACAAAGATGTTACAAATCAGCAAAACATTTTTACTTTTCTCAACTTCCTGGTTTATAAAATAGATCCTCGAGGTATCATGCGACAAATATAAAAATACCCACTGTACTGTTTCTTCCATCTCAATCAATTTGCCCCCAGTCTGTACTGATGTTGATGCTTGCCCCAACCCAGGTGCAGGACCTTGCCCTTGGTTTTGTTGAACCAGCTAGTCCTGGATGGCATCCCTCCCTTCTAGTGTTTAAACAGCACCACTCAGCTTAGTGTCATCCACAAACTTGCTGAGGGTGCACTCAATCCCACCATGAGATAAAGGAAGATATTAAATAGTTTTGGTAGAGACCTACCCTTTTCTCATCACAATCTCATCATGATCTTTTAGGACTTACCACCTGTTTTGGATTTATTCTCTCTTTCCTCTTCTAAGACTTGCCATCTAAACCACAAGATCTCTCCCAAGCATGTAGTCAATAGATGGAGCAAGGGAGTTACCCCACTTCAGTGACAGAGACTGAGGACATTAGGATGGTGATTTGCATGGATTTCATCATCAGTTCCTTAGAGCTGTTATTTTTGGTTTTAATTTTTAGTTTGACTTTGAATGCTTTTTTTTCTCTGGGTGGTCCACATGTATTAACGTAATTATCCTGTGTTGCTCTGCTGATGAACTGCCAATGTAACTTGACAAACTTTTCCATACTTGGTACAGATTAAATACACTCAAAAACATCTGCACTATACTTTTGGGGGAATTATCAAGGTTTTATAAACAAGCAGTAGGACTAACTATTTTCTCCAGGTACAACTATCATGTACTTTATGTATTTTCATTCATACTTACACTTTATGTATTTACATTCATATTTTCTCTACCTATTATGTGATGGCTTGTCAATTTAAAGATTAAAAAGATACTTTACAATATGAAGGTAGTTAAAGCTATTAACAATAATTTCTCAACTTGCATATGTCTATTCATTTTGCTTAAGTATTTTCCACCCCGTTTAAATGAACAAGACAAATAAAGGGGTAAAATAAATCTCAAATGTGAATAACAATGACATATTATAACCACCTTCTCTTTTTAAATAACTTTTTTCAAAGATGTTTCTCTAGACTGCAGAAAAGTGGGATTCTGAGCATTTTTTAATTCTGTGCTTAGCACAGCAGCACGTTGTGGGAGTTTATTTCAGTCTAAAAATCAGAAGATACAATTCAGGCTTTGATGTTTAAATATACCAGTTTATGCTCTCCGGGACTGCCCTTTATTAGGATACCTTAGGAAAGTATCAAATAGATATATATGTAAGCAGGGATGTTTGTTTGCTGATCTTACTGTCCCAACAGCATCTGCAAACACAGTGAGAAGTGTGGAACTGTTGGTTAATATAGTTTTTTCGAACAAAATTTTTGCTCTGAGGCTTTGTGAAGAGGACAAAAATTAGCAGAACTAAGGGCACTTTTTCAATTCTGTACTTATCTTGATTTGTATTCCAAGAACAGAAATAGTTCCCTGCTCGAGTCCAAAACTTTAAGATGTCTCAAAACTAATGTCAGCTTGATAAAACACAGTTATTTTTTGTTTAGCATAGCTTATTTTTATTCCTCTATCCTGCTTCCTGGAAATTATATACAGTAGCTGGGGATTCTGTACTAAGAAAACCTTTTCTGTTGAGCACGCAGAAAGACTTGGTTTTCAGGGCAGCTTGGGATTTTGCTGCAGAATAGAACAAAACACAATTACTGTCCAGGTTCTCTTACTTCAAAAAAATTTAAGAGACTAAGAACAAGTATAAAGTACTTCTAAAATCCTGGTCTATCTGAAGCCAAGACTTCGCTCTGATATAAACAGTGTGGTGTTTATGCTCTGTCACATGTCAACTACAAGTCTGTAGGACTGGATCATTAAACTATATTTTTTATATAAATATAAAATACAGATATCTATATTTGTATGTATATATATGCATATTAATATTGATGTGTGTGTCTGCATTTTTGTTGAGGATTAACTTATTCTGCCTTGTAACTTCGCTGCTTTAAAAAAATTGGGCACCTACTTGAAAAAGCATAATTAAATGGTTTTGTAGAGAAGCAAACCTGACCAGTTTAAAGAAATAGGGCTTAGAAAGATTTTACAGAACATAAAAAAACATTACCATCAATACTAGAATGTAATACCCATATTATAATCAATATTCCTTCATTCGCTCTACTTTAAACAATCCTGGTTCAAGGAGTAAGTGTGGCCCAATGAATATACATCTTTATAACACTACATCATTTCGATTGTTGATACAACTTATTTTTTTCAATTTTTACAATACTGTCAATGCCTGTTTTGTTCCCCTTAAAAATCTAGTTGCTCAGTTAGTTACTTGATATATAAGTAAATGAGAGTAGAAATCTATCACGCATAAGGACCAAAGAGTGCGTTAAAAATCCTGCCAATCTACCTGCAAGTGAAAAGCTTTTTCAGGTTTTCACTTCACTCTAGTGAAAAAAACCCCAACCAGCGTGACAACAGCACCGCCTGGCCAAAACCACACTACCCTGCACCCGAGCCAGAAAGGCCTTGAGGAAAACACCCTGGGAAAAACCCAAAACCAACCAACCAAAAACGGCAAAAACACAAACCAAGCAACCAAACAAAACCACCCTGAAATTGCACAGTAAACTAGATAGCAGTTCCTGCTCGAATTAGATGTGACATTAAAGAGGACTATGATCTTTACTAGTCAAAATGAGTAAGCAACAGTAGAGGTTGAAATAATACGTCAAGATACTATAAACACCATTAAAGCTGTGCACTTAACAGTCTGCTTTCAAGATGATCAAAGAGAAATTATAAAAGCTATGTGAAAAAAGACTTCCCTCTCAACAAATACAAAATAAGGAAGAAATCTTCCTTCTTTTCTGGGACTGCATCACTGATCACAGCGAGTGTTCTGCAAAGGAAGAGGCAGTCACTGCAGAAAGCCTGTATCAAAAGTTGCTGTTCTGATGCAAAAGCTGTTCCCAAATCTGGTGTGGATCCAGTACAACGTATTGCTAATGTTTTTTGTAGCAGGATGAAGAACGCACCAGGATACTGAATTAGCGTTGAGTGCTGGTTCAATAGCCTCAACCCTATCTAAATCTGTTTTTTTCTATCCCTTCAGGAGTTTGCCACTTCTTGAACTTTGATTACATTTAGTAAACTGCCTCATGAACCAAATCCCTGTCCTTGACTGTCTGTATACAAAAATGACTTCAAATATATGTCAAGTAGCTGCCGAATTCCATCCAGTGTGCTGCAGCTCTAGACACAACGTTGTCTGTCACGCTAAATGGACAGGTAGTTACTGAAACCATTGCTTCAGCCTCACCAAATGTTACTGTAACTCCTCAGTTTCAGCAATTAGGAAGCACCATACTGAGAAAATACTTGACTGTGCAAAAATCAAAGTTGAATTCAAGAGGAAGTGGCACTTGAACAACAGAAAATCCTCTGCCTACTGTTCTCAGAGAGAGATGCCAAAACATCAGGAAAGGAATGGAAGGTTTTCTGAATGACATTCCATCTGCAGCACAGAAAAGGAAAATACCTAAAGGCTTCTTTACTATTCCTGAAAAAAATTTAAAGAAACCTGACATGACTGGCGCCATCATTATTCAAGGAAGTGAAGTGCTGCAAAGTTCTTCTCTTGAGCAAAGGAGCATATTAGTATCAGTTAGCACTTTAAGAGGGTAACCATCCTCACGGTGGGAGGATATGTCACTTTAAACGTGAACCATAATAATTTTCCTTACCTAGCCATTGTTACTTTTTTAATAATCACCATAGTTATTAAACAGCATATTTGAAGCCAGTGTTACCTTAAGAAAGTTACTATGCTTAGGAAGGCTCCTAAAATATAGCAGAACTGACAGCAGGACTGAAATCAATTTTAACACATTTCTTTGGTTGCCTTTTTTTGTACACATTAAATTCAAGCTAGCTGAAAATTTAAATGAAATCACGCTCCTACAATTAACCTCCCTCCCCAGAAGTTTGGTGGGCTATTTAAAAAAATTTTATTCTTTAGATCTTGGTTCCAATAACTGTGCTGGGAATTACTCTTTATGGAACAACTGGGAATGTAGTTTGTAAGGTGGCGAGTGAGCTTACTCTAATTTCATTCCATGTCAATATGTAATACAGACCAGGAACCAAAAATACGGTGCCTTCTTATTAATCTCACCTACCCGTATCTTCACCACACACCTACACAGATGATGACACAGAGCTCACTCCAAGAGTAACTACAGAAATTAAAGAAGGATCATTTTAAGACACTTCCCTATCATGTCAAAGGCAGCATAACCTACATGAATTCCTAAGAAAAGGGTGGGTAGTAAACAGGCATCGGAGTGATCCAACTCTGCTAGTATATCTTAGTGTTTCCCCTTTTAACCCTTTCTCCTTTAAGATAGGGATGTATAATACTAGGTAGTTCCAGATTCTCCTTTCCAGGCAAAATATACACACATTGTTTGCAAATGCATACTAAGAGATTTTCAGAAGGAAGAGAAAAACAGTGACATTTTTATTAATGGCCAGAACTAGATACCCGGTTTTGCAGAAACTCTATGAAATACAGTGTTGCTTTCTGGTAACAAGGTAAGACACAACTGACTCATGAAACAAGCTTATATACCTTTCCTTTTCCGCAGTCCAGTGTGGGAAAAGGTAGAGTTGAAAACACAGGTTCTTTGGCCAGCTACCTTGTAAGGTCTGCTATGGTATCACCATAGTAAATTATTTCAGAAAACGTTCAAAAAGAATATCTACTTCACATCCTCTTTACTAGTGTTTTATGGGGTTCCCCCCCCCCCAGCTCAAAAGGATACAAAAATTGGCATCTGCCACTGAATCGCAATTTACCTCCTTAGTGTTTAAGAGGAACATTGTACACAGAAATTATCAGCAGATTATTCTTAGATCACTGGAGAAAGCTAATACCACAATGATGAGCTTCAAAAATTTTGTTTAAAAAATTTCCAAAAAAAAAATTAAAAAAATATCTATCTACTCAGCACCCTACAACCTGATGAATTGATGCAATGACCAAAGACACAAAGCTAAATATTGCCGGTTTATGGTTTCTTAAAAATGATGCTGGACAGAAATGCATTTGCTTTTGTTTTCCCTCTACCTGGCATAACTTTAATACATTTTTGGCTGCATATTGCAGCTTATTCATTTACCGTATAAAAAACAAGATAAATAGAATGATACTGAATGCAAAACCTTCTTTTGTCTCCTTGAAAATTAGAGTACTATAAAAAATATACATTGATATTAAATACAAGATGATAATAGGACTCTGCCCTTCCCATATTTCAGACCAGAAAAGGAACTCTGAGTGCATAGAATGCATGTTGATAATAAATGAATGTGAAAGAAGCTGTTAATTAGAGCAACAACTAGGTCACTTAAAATTTCAGATCAAGGAAGTTAATCACACCATTTACCATTAGACCTCATTGGTATTCACAGAAACATTTATAAAGCCTCCTAACATTAGAGTTTAAAATTGCTCTAAGCCCACCTGAGAGAGCTCATCAAGTGCTGCTGCATAAGGACCAAAAGCATTAGCTTTATATAGCAAAACTCATGCATGTAAATACAGAGACAGAAGTTCACTTTAAACAATTATGTTGAGTTGATAATGCAAAATAATAATTTCTTAGTTGAAAGGAAGGTTGTGTAAAGCTCGGTAAGATTTAACTTAGCCAGTGAGTTTAAAAAATGTCCTTAGGCTATGATAAAAAATTAGAATCCCAGGTTAAAGTCAGAACAGTAAGGAAGGTTCAGTGGAAGCAGCAGACAAGACTTCTGAGGCTGTTACTGCACTTTTTTATAGGTTTATGTATTACAGCTTATTTCTACCTAGGGCTCGTATCCTAATTTTCTTCACAGCCTTAAATGACCTGTATCATTCATGTTTCAAAGTCGGTTTTTCAGCCCCAAACATGAGAAGAAAAGTGTTTTAAAATGATTTTGAGCAAGCTGTGTTTTGTGTCTTTATAGGTCATTTATAATGCATCAGAATGACAATTACATTAAGCTCCACACAGCAACTCATGAAACAGCAAGTGGTAGTAGGAAAGAGCTGAAGAAGAGGATAGGGTATATCTGTCCAAGAAGGGATTTATAAATCAGGATTGGAGAACACAAAACAGAACGAGGAGCCCTAAACATTATCATTATTTTCTTTAAAGGAAATACTGACAAAGAGCAGTGTGTGTATGGAGCTGGAGAGAGCGATACTGATGGGTCAATTCCCCTTCAAAGACACATTAGTTTTTTAGTACAACTTGATTTAAATGAAGCCGGATTAGAAAGCAAAAAGAAAAGAAATATGAAAAAGAAATTCAAGGCAGCACAAGGTAATTAAAATCATTTCCAAGAGAAGGCAAACATAAAAAAATGGGGTAAATGCTTTGTATTTTTTTTATGTTTTAAATTGGGTGGAAATGTACCAAAGTTAGCTTGTGCTATAAATCCAAATGGGAAAAAAACCCCAAAAACCAACCAGCTGTGTGACAGATAAAATTCCCATAGCCTACTGTATGAATTCTCATTTAAATAATTCAGGTATAGACATTACGGTCTAGCTGGGAACTGTACCAGGTTGGCAAGGCAAATAAGTTACTAACTTGCAGTCACTGTCATTTTCAAAGCTTAAGCAGAAAAGGGTTAAAATATACAGACTTGCTTAATTATTAGAATTATCATTCATTGTAAATACAAGGTATAATGGCCAGAGGCTCCAATATGAATAAGAGTTTCATTACTCTAAATGCTTTATTCCAGGAGAGCGAGGTCTCTGCTTTGCATTTAGAATTTAAAAACCAATGAAACAGGTAAGAGGTGAGAAATCTTGTTTGAATAAATGATTATAGTAAAATTTGGATATTTCTTTCTATAGCCACACAATGTCTAATTTTTTGGCGCTAATATCATTTAAACAAGCCTTGTGCCTTTCTTTTGGAGCTTCTTTAGGACTTGTAGAACAAAGAATGACTAGGGAATCAAAAAAGGAGAGTGGCAGACACATTGTCATCTTAGACTTAGCAAGGAAGGTGGGAGAGAATATGTATTTTTTATTATGTTATTAGATGATGTAAAGATAATCTATTTTAACTCAGTTTAACAAACACAAATGTATGTTGGTATTTTGATGTTTTAATCCTTTTCTCCTGTTACATTTGAATTCTTTCAATTGGGATGAAACCGTATTTTGTTATGAAGAGACTGCCTCTCACCATAGTATTCATGGAGGCCTGTAAAATCTAACTCCACCAGTTAAACATTTCTTTAAGAGCACTGCTCAGTTCAGGAGCCAACCTAAAAGTGACAGAATGCTCAGGTTACAGCATCACTAAGGTCAAAGATGCCAGCACCGAACTATGACCAAAACGTATCTTACCAACACACAATCTACTGAAATTTCACTGTGACCTTTTACAGCAGCAGATGAGCTGCTGTAAACTAGAATAGATTCTGGGTACCGGGCAAAGGTTTGGATATTTGAAGACCAGAGAGGGGAAAGGAACAGCTCTACTGTGCTTGGCACTGTAGTTGTTGGTCTCGCCATATCTGTGTCAGACTTCTTGGTGACTATACTTCTTGTACTACAGCCACAAGCTCTAACTCTGAGGGGTGGTATCCTTCTTTCATCACTCCCCAGCCTCAGGAATGGAGTTTACACTCATAACTATATTTAACGTAACAGGAACATCACAGCAGTAGTGGAAGGAGATACACATAATCTTAGTAGGTTAGAGTAGTAGGTCAGAGACCTGTTTTTTTTCCCTAAGTTGTCATGAAACATCACAGTTTAACACAAAGGCATCATAAAGCACTGAGCTCATGATTAGATGTAAATGTGTAATACTGGAACAGAAAGATATATAAACTTTTACCACATCACATTTTATCCATGAGTTAGAAAAAGCACACATATTTACTTGAAGAAGGAGCTGGGGTTCTCCTCCCATTATATTTCAAAACAATGTTTTTCTTCATTTAAAGGGAAAACTTAATAACAACAATAAAATCAAATGAAAACTTTCTTTGTTCTCGGGGCACTGCTACCTCTTCAAAAGATTGTCTTTCGGGTACTACAGCAATATTTTAACTTTGACAGCTGCTCTGTTGAGACATTACTACTGATAAAACAAAGCTTTGTCACTCCAGCTCCAATATAATAGCGATGCAGTCACAGATCAGCAAGAGAAGAATCAAGGGCAGTATGTGATGCATCATTCTTGCATAACTTGTTTACCAAAAATTCTATTGCAACTATGGTGAAGAGCAGCGGAAACACCTAAATATGGCGATGCGGTTAACCTAATGAATGGATGAATGTTTAAGAACACTGCACAGCTTATTTTAAGATGAGAGTGTATTCTTTATACTTGCAAGTCATGCAGGCACTGCTGATGCTTAGTAATATGCAAGCAAAAAAATGCTGCTTTTTCTATTTCCAATAATATTTTATTTTGTGTAAAAAGTTACACTTCCTTCAGGCCTGCCTCTTCCTTTCTACTTGCATATGGGATTTCAAGAAAATACCCATCATGTGGTACCAATAAATGCAGGTCTATTGAGCAACACTTGGATGACTCAAAAGCTGCCTTTTTTTTTTTTTTTTACATTAATGAAAACTCTTAAAGCCTTTCCAAACAAATGCTAGAACCAATCAATCACTTGAACAACTTGAACAAGGAAATACTTGTGATGAAAAAGCATCTGCAGAGATATGTAGCATACGCAACATTTGAAAGCAGCAGGGTCAAAAACCAGTTTAAAACACTGACACTTTAACATAGGAAAAGGGACAAACAAAATAAAGGTCAGAGACCTGGGCTGAGGAGTTGTACACAACCAGTATACACCCAAAAATACTTGGACCTTTTCTGCCAGTTCCTTCACATTCTAAAAGCACACATACTATAAAAAATCCAAAGGATAGCGTCTTCTTGTTTGAAACAATCTGGTAGTGGAGACAGTCTGAGAAACAGTGACCTTTACCACTACTAAATCTTCACGTGGTGCATAGGAAGAGCACCCTGAATGTCAAGAGAGCTCCTAAGAAGAGGTATTTACTGCCAAATCTCACTAAATTAGGGAAGGAAAACTTTTATTTACTGGAACAGTTTTATATCAAGATAAGTACAATATTTACCAACAAGCAAAAAATGAACTAAATACATTCCTCTTAAACGAAGTAATCCATCTGTCAGTAGCACAAACTAGACTCTGCTTATGTTATAAAGAAACAGAACATCTTGCGTATCATTGCACTTACCCTTAGTTGTTCTCTTTCACAATTCATCTGTTGCTTTGAACTCTACATGAGGAAAAAAGAAAAAAAAAAAAACAACTTTGAAAGCATGGCATTCTTGCCACAACAAAGCTCCTAGGTTTACGTATCTTACACAAATAAATATTGCAAACGCAGCCATGAGTCTAAACACAATATTGTATAGTGGATCTAGATAGAATCACTACTGCAAAAAAGTATTATTTTTTCACTCGTCATTTTGAATTTACGAAGGTCAAAAAGAAATTAACACCAGAATCCATCACAAGTCTGAGGTACAAAAGCATTTTTGAGATCTTAAGGATCTCATGGGCAGTTCAGGAAGAAACTTTCCCCTTTTTCTGTTCTATCACAAGTCATTGTATTTCTGAACATTTTCCCACTACTAAGGTACCGTGAGATATATTCACAGCACACTTTAGAAATAAAGATACAGAAGCTTCAGGAAGCGATAAACCTATTCCTATGACAACTTCCAGTTCCGACCTGGTATTAAAAAAAACTCTGAAGAAGACTTGATTCCAGTGCGTATTTTTTTTCTGTACTACTGTCTTTATGTTCTGCCGGGTTTATGAGAAACACTCCTAGAGTGTGAGCACTGGTTGCTGAGCAAGGCCTCACTACCAGGTACCAGCAGGTGTGAGCCATCAGTTAATGGCAGCACAAGTTGTGAAGCCACCACTCTGTCATAAAGAAAGGGACTCCTCTAGGAAGAGCTCAAGAAACCTAACAGCAGCACCAAAACACCCAGTTCTACCTCCCTGGTTTCTAACTGAATCCTGCCACCAGGACCCCTTGAACACAAATTCAGAAGCTCTACTCAGGTGCTCAGGAAGGCCCTCAGATGTTCATTTGTCCAACCTGTATTGAGAGGGGGTTTTTTGCCTGGTTGATTTTTGTTTTCCTTTTCAAATGAAGTATTTTAGAATGCTTCTAGAATTATTAGTGAATATCATTAGCGTTGCCCTTTCTGTAATTAATGTACCTGGCAAACACAATTCACAAAACATGAAAAAGAAATCTGATTAAATGTTTTTTTAAGGATATTTTCAAAGGTTCAGAGTACCCTTTTCACTACTTTGCACTTACAAAAAGTTAAAACATGAACCAATACCCATTTGTATGAGACATTTTTACTCTCTTGCAATGATGAAAAGGGGAGCTGCTCAGGCAGTTAGGTTACGGTTACCTACAAAAGAATAAAACTGCCAGCCCATTTTTCAACACAGAAAAATGAGTCCTAATAAATAAGTTACAAGCTAAGCCTTCTATATATATAGCAGAAGTTTTACAACAAAGTCCCTGTACAAAAATACAAATCTAACAGCAACAAATGCTCTTCTGATACGTTTCTTAATGTTCTCTAGCAGGGAACAAATGTAAAGAAATTAAGCATAGGTCTATTTACAGTCTTCCCCTAAAGAATAAATTAAGTACAGCTAAAATGACTATTTCTTGCAGACTAATGATTTCGTTCTTCAAAGTTCATGCCTTCACACCATTTATAAATTACTTGAAGATTATATTAATGTGCATTATAAGTGTACTTACATAAGTCTCAAGAGTTAATTTTAGATCTGGATCTGCTCTAGATGCATCTACTCATATTGTTAAAAAAAATAATATAAAAACCAAGTTTGAAGTGAGTTTGGATTTTTTCATTCATTTGGGTTTTTTTAATATTATTGTTTAGGTTTTTCTCTGTGTAAGCCTCCACACCAGAGATTTTAACTCAATTTTTCAGAAAAAAAATATTAGTTGAAATGTGAATAATTGTAGTTTAGACAATGGTCTTACACATGTGAAAACAAACCAATTTAATATCATAACCATCAAAAGTTACCCACTCTTTGACTGTAGGATCTATTCTATAAATGTACCAACATTACTATTTCCTTACTCAGTTTTGTCTTGAGCAGTCGTAACACAGGACAGATATCACTATGGTTTTTTCACAGTTAAAAGTGTGCACAAAGAAATGAAGAAAGTCATTTGCCAAACTAACAGCACACGAGCTCCACTTCACAAATCGACCAACATTCGGAATGATTTGTCTTTATGATATTTCACTGGTCAGCTTCTTTGGATAAGGCTGCCGGTCGTACATTCTATGATTTGTGTTCTAGGTGTACCAGCTTTTTTTCTGGAAGAAATGTCCAACCTCTGCCATTAATTCCCGTATTTCTCAAGGTACTCTTCAGCCATTAAAAACTGAACATACAATGTGGTGTTTAATTGAAGAAAACAAAGGGCAAAAAGGAGAATATAATAGAACATACAATGCATTACAGAATGCTGGAACATTGTGGTTGCTTTTTATTTAATTCAACATAATTTTATCACACTTTCTTTTCAATCTCTTGTCAAATTTGCCTGTTTTCTCCAGTCAGATGCCTAGAGAGAACAAGTCCTGCAACAGGGGTTCCTAACTTGCCTGCAGAACATAGAACTGGAATCTTTGTAGGTATTAAGTACTTCAGGAGTAGTAGAGTAGCAATATATTTCAAAGCTTCAGAAGCAGCCAAAAATGTGATCATGTAGAAAAGATGTTCAGCACAGAAATCAACAAGAGATAAGGGTCATTAAAAATGCAATATTATAGTAAAAATAATAATATTAATAAATTAATAACAATTGCATTGTTATAAGAAACAAAACCTATCAGATTTACATTTGCTTTACTGCCCTGGGATAGGAAATTAGATAATCCTTCCATCTCTTCTGTAATGTGTTTATCCTCTGATTTTCTTACCTTTCTACTGCACAGCCATCATGGCTCACGAGTTTAGTGTCTCTGATAAAATTATGACAAACAAGGAAAGATTAACAGTTCTTCCTATTTCGTCCACCATATCATGCTGGTGGGGCAGGACAAGCTGATTGCATGTTTAGGTAAACTATGAAGATACTTCATTTATTCCACAGCAGCTGCAAACTATTCTATGGTATTAGTTTAGGCTCTTTTGAGATGATCATGAAATCTTTTGGGAAGAGTTTCTCAAATATATATTTACTATTTTATTTCCATTTAGATATAGGGAAAAATATATTCAGATTGTGCCTTTAACATCACCCTTCAAAAGAAGAATGTGTTTTCTGCTTTCCACTGGGAGGAAACTTTTGGCTTTGACCTCACATTAGCTGCATAGATTTACAGGCATTCTGTCTTCAGACAGAAAGATGACAAAGGTGGTTAAAGATAAAGAATTGTATCCAAACAGGAACAAGCAGGGAGGCTGGAATACTTCAGCCTGGAAAAAGAGATGGCTGGAAGTAGGTGTCGATGAAATCATAAATAATATGGAGATGGAAAAGCTAGAATGATTGTTCCTTCTCTCTTCCAAAAACCCCCAAATGGATTGCAACAAATGGAAATAATGGGTGGCCAGTTCATACCAAACTAAGTAAAAAGACAACTTTTCATACAATGTGTAAATAAAGGACTATGTGCTATGGATAAAAAAAGGTATTGCATAAAAACTCACAGAGGATTATTAAATGCACAGACACCACCTTTGCCACACAAAGTTCCAGGATGCAGCAAAAAAAATTCTGGAGGAGCTTGCTTTGCTCCCCTCTACCATAGGCATAAAGATAGTGCCTTGGACTTACAGACCTCCAGTCTGACTCAGAACAGCTGGTTTCCTGTACGCTAACAATATAAACATGCAAACTTCCAATATCAGTGGGTATTTGGAAACCAAAGGTGGTGGTGGAGAGGGGGCCATTTCAGAAAGGAAAAAAGGCCAAATATGTAAAAAACAAACAAACAAAGTGTATAAAGTATTCGTAGAGTGGACCAAAGGTTATAGTTATTGACTATTTAAGCAGATAATTAATTCTGTATTTTAAATAGTCATCCATAAGGCTATCTGCTACTGTCATTTTAAACGTGAAATTGTCAAATAGCTAACATCACAGATACCAGAACAAGAAGCGTTATTTAAGATTGAAAAGAAGTATTATGAACAGTGGGAGAATACAATCAAGAGGCAAAGAGTAAGAACAAAGATGTACAAGTCAGGAGAGGGCGACTGTGTCTTAGCATCCAACCGCTACACCACATCTGGCAGCAAAACAAATAGAACAACACTTATTTTTAAAACAAACAGCTTTCATATCAATGAGAGTTGTATTTTAAAATATATTTTTGACTCAATCTACCACTACATCCATGGCGTTCTGTTTACTAAAAGAAATGGAGAAGGACAACAGGGGCGATGTGCAAGACACACCAATGGCAGCAATTTCCTTTGTTCAAAGTTCAGCAAGTGATTGATCCCAAACTGTATGTTTTAGCTACAGTAACCAAATCCATTTCAGTGATAGCTTCCCTCAGAGAGTGAGCTTCCATGCAGAGAGCTCCCGCATCACCCTTCATACGAGAAGCTTTCTCGAACACATGCAGCAAGGCTCAGTGATAATGCATTATTAGGATGAGACTAAAAAGAAAAAAATGAAACAAACAGAACTTACCTTAATGAAAAAAAATATAATTTAAACAATGATGCCATCTGTCTGTCTGTCTCTATTTATCAGTTCAAGTTTACTAAAATACATCTGGGAAAGGCTCATTTGGGCACAAGTGGCTTTCCGTGCAGCTAACCAGTGCCAAATTCGCTCTCTCATTTTGTCTTTTTTGCTATCTGTGCCAGTTTAAAAGAAACATCCTGCCAGTACCAAGCACTTAAGGCAAAAGATAAATAATGCATTTACAGTATGTATACCTGTACAGATAAATAAGAAAATCTGAAAGCAATAACATATTTAATTAATGATCAAGAGACCTTGTGCATATCCTGCAATTTTTAATACAGTGCTTCTCAATCCTAAATTTACTTTGTTGTGTCTCTGGATTGAACCATATAAAATGAACTATTTATTTCCTTTAGTCCAAGACTGCTTGGAGAACCTGGTCAATATGTTAAGTGTCATTATGTCAAGCTCTCACATACAAGAGTTTAGTGGAAGAATGCCTAAAATATTGATTCTCTTTAAAGGATTTCATCAAGGAAAATTTTTTAAAGATTTTGAAAAACAGTTCAAGACTACAGGTCTTTTCCTAAGACAACAGTCTTATAAGACACTCATGCTGTCAGAGTCCATCACTTTAAACAAAAAAAGACCCTCTGTGCAACCTGTTGGTGTAATTCTCTGGCAAGTTCATGAATGCAAATAGAACGAGGAAGTATGTTCCTTTTTTAGCAGGTGGGAGACTTAAGATCTTTTAAATGCATTTATCAGTCATCCATTCTTCATCAGGATACGCAAATCCAGACAATACAGAACTAGCTAAGACTATACCTTTTTTAGCACAGCATTGCACATGCGTGGGAATGTTTCCCTGATACAAAATTGGACATTTTCAGGCCACTTCAAAATCCATTACATAAGATGCAAACATACAAATATATATAAATAGATAGACATCACAGCCTGTTTGATCCAAAACTTAGAATTATTACAATTACTATGAAGCTGCATAACAGTTTATTCAGTGGTTCCCACCACAAACCATTTTAAAAAAAATATAGCAGAAAGCAAGCCCTAGGAAGAAATTGCTACACAAACAGAAAATAGGACCCATCAGTGGACAGAATGAGAGCGCAACAGTATTACTCAAGTTGCAACAGTCCACCTGGGTAGGTGTTAGGTTTTTTTTGCTGCCAAGTTTAAAATGACACTACTAAGCGTCGTTTTAAAGAAGGGGTTTAAGTGACGGGACAAAGAGAACAATATGATAGTGGCAGCATTATTTACAGAACAACTGTGCTTAAAATGTAAGAGAAAATACATTTTTGTTACACTACAATATCTTAAACTATTTGTTTTGCATTTATAAATTCAAAATACTTTCAGGATTGAGAAGGTAATTTGAAATGGAGCACAGTCTCAGCAGTTGAAGGATAAGCAGTGAACATCTGAAATCTTTTATGTTCTAGATATTTACCATAAACAAACAGTTGCGGTAAGTGAACTTAACCTACGTTCTGAAAAAAAGTGTATATAATGCCATCCTGTTTCCAGCGAGCGGTCACACTGGAATTACTTATCCATGGTTTTCTGTGCAGCTTAAGATGTGCACTCGAAGAGTAGTTCTAGGAGAGGCCCTACAACATTTTTGTCTTTCCTCTTCCACCTCAGAAAGGACAATGCAAATGTAATTACCTGAAGTGTAACAATATGCCTGTTTTCATTAGGAAAGGATAGTTTACAGTCAATACCTACACGTGAACTGTGGAGCATGAGAGTCAGATGGGAAAGGCCTGGCACCGATCAGTCAGTGCTTTTACTGGAATGTAACTTCACAATTAGTAATTGCTTGTTTATCTGATTAAGGTCTCATATGTCTCCTCATTCATACGTAGATTAAATAGCTGAAATAAAAGCATAGATTACTCCATCACAGTCACACTACAGTGAGACAGTCCCTACGATTTCATACTATCTATCAGTGTCTTCTCTCATTAGATACGCATCTGACAGTAAAAGTTTTCTTCTCCTGAAAATTAAATGCTTAGGGTTTTTCCTTGCCATGTTGCACAAAAATGCTGTGCTGCACAAGGAGAGAGACCATACACTGCTCTCTGGTGTATTTCATGTGGAAACGGTCACTCCCCTTCCATCATTTTATTACATATTGTTTTTTGTTATCTCATTGCTCTACAGAATTCAGAAGAAATGATGCTTCAAGTTATTTAATATGTGGAGAGAGTATAAGCTTGTAAATAAATGTATAAATAATGTTGTGTATTAATTTAAAATGACTTCTCAGTACTTCGTGTGAAAACCCAAAACACAAATGAAGAAACAATGTACATTCCAAGAGCTCATAAGCCTGAAGTGCTCAAATACATAAGACTCGTTAAAAAGTACCAGTAACTGCATGAACATATAGGATGATTTGAACTGGAAATGGGGTTTTGAGAGTCTTTGCTAGCGACTTAGAGCACCACCAAGAGGCTTTCAAACTGAAAATCAAGAATATTTCTTCCTCAAGGAGTAACTGGGACCATCCTCCTCTTCTATGAGCTGCTCACATTTTCTCTATATACAACTCTAGAAAGCTCCCAAATGTTGAAAAGAATATAATGAGATACAGTGCTGAAAACCTATAGGCTATTGTTTTACTAACATAAAGATGTACAGAGTTTGTATGTCTATGCATACACAATTTTTTCCAGAACAGACAGCTTTGGGTTCCTCTTGGCTAGGTATGTGTGTTTGCATGCACTGAATTTTAATTTCATGGGGTTTTATTACAATCATAAGTTATTGTGCTATAGCAGTAGCTAGAGGGACTGATTTATTCTCAAACGCCCTTGGCTTGGTATTGTATATTGACTAGCGCTGCTGTCATAAATATCTTTGGGTGAAGAACTGTCTACAATTCTGTGCATAATACTAAGCAGAGTTAAGGTTTCAAGTGTCACATACAAGTGGGTTTATTTCTACTGGAAGAAACAGGCAATTATTATGGCCCATTGAGCTCAGATTAAGCATTTCCATCAAAAAAAAAGAAAAAGAGCCTAGTGCTACAATCCTTGTAAAGCTGTAAATGCAAATGGGGACCATCTCGTCTTCCATAAAAAATAATCTATGGTTTTATATGCATTTCTCCCTCTCCTTGTCTTCTTATCCTCAAAGTAGCAAAATACTCCAAACAGGGTCATTTTATTGAGACAAAAAAGGAGCAAATCTCAAAAAAAAACCCCCAGAAACACTGTAAAAAAAAAAAAAAAAATTGATAAAACAGTTTGTAGGCAATTATTTCCCTGTGTAAAATGGCTCCTTTAATCAATTGAGAAACCCCAAAGTCCAATTTTCACCTTTTCTTGGCCCTAGGCTAAGGTATGTTTTTTCAGCAAGATTATCTCTGCTGCTTGACCAACACTGTTACCTGGCAAATAAAGGTTTTGGGGGCTCAGGGTGGGGCGGATATTGTGGGGTTTAGTTTTTGTTTTGTTTTTAAATAACATTAGTTATACACCCAAAGCGTGCTGCAGGTCACGAAGAATACCTATGTCACTGAATTTGCCTTTGGCTCCCCGGACGTATTCAAGGAAACCTGTGGTGCTGCAGCACAGCCTGAAAGCTCTTCATTTTCTGACACCCCTTTAAGAGACCTGCACAGTGGCCTAACACCAGCCAGCACCGCAGCTTCCCCCCGTCTCCCACATCGTCTCCTACTACACAAGTAGTTCCCTGTTTTTCCACAAAGTTCAGGAACGGAGCGTCTCTGGTACGCTTTTGGGAAAAGTACCATGGAGACAAAAATTGGTGTATGTTTATTTTGCATCTGCACTATGTGACTAACCCTTGAACATGAAGGCACCGGTGCATTTATATTGGAAACTACTTTGCCATCTACTTTAATATGAACTAGGAAAAAAGGTCTCTCAGAAAACATTTTTTGCAAGTACCGTTCTAGAAAAACACTTGTGCAGTAAAGCCTCAAAATTAAATTCTGCATGCTTGTTCTGCTTGTAGTAAAATTCTGCATGGAACAATCCCAGGAGAAATTTTATCTGCGTTAGTATTCAAATATAAACTCCTTTTATACATAAAAGACAAGCTATAGTGCATTTTATTTAATTTCCCTGCATAACACAGTAAGTATTATAAGGAATAATCAGAAGGCAAAGACACTGTACTAAAAAGAATAAATGGACACTATGAAAAATGTAATTAAAAATACTGCAATGTTAAAGCAACAACCGGTACAGAATTAAAAGTATCTTATCTTAGGATTCAAACACCACCAGACCAAGCCTGGTGTATTACACTGTTTACTGCAGCATAAATAATTTTTGTTTCATAAGCATGTTGTTGTTACAAGAATTTACTCTAGTAAAAACTGGTAACTTTTGGGAATTGGATGTTAAGTCTCTTTCCTTGAAGTCTGTAGCCAGAAAAAAAAAGAATGCAGATAATCACATGAATACCAACTAAGTGATGGTCTGAAGCTAGTGTAAATACAGAATGAAGAAATCAGATATATTAATTAATTATCTGAGTATCACATACCACCACCAGCTTTTGAAATGAATTCTAAGGGTCTGCATTACATAAAGAAAGCAAAAAATCTGATACGCTGCATAGGAGATTTTTTGAAGTAGAGATAACTGACAGAGACAATCACTAAAAACTATGGACCAAGAACATATAATAAAATTAAGACAGGGTTTAAGTACAAATTTCATTTTGCATAGAATGGTTTCTTAAATTTTGAACAGAAAATTAATACTAGTCTGTTATGGTACCAGTTATACTACCTGCAAGTAACAACTCAGAAAGACACTACAAGGAAAAGGAGAGGATACAAGACTGACAATAAGGATATCACTGGCGACAGGCAGGGATTTTCAGATAATTACCCAAGCTAGTTACGTTACAAATTGCTACTATAGACACTGCCTGCGTCTTATCAGTAAATATCTGGAAGGCTACTTGCTGTGCTTGTGTGCTGATAAAAATAAGTCAAGTTCATTCAGTCACTGATGCTTGACAAATTACAAAAAAACCCAAACCACAGCTTTTATGTGGCAGGTCCACAGTATTGGCTGGAGAGGCCATTATAGAAGAAATTAGCCCGAGAAACAAGATATTGCCAGGTCAGCAAGAAGCCAATGAACTGATGGATATCCAAACTTTGATTTGTCCCCTTCCTCAGAATTACTTGTTTTCTAATTAAAAAATTACTCTTTAGAGTGTTATAAAGTGAAATAGAGTGTGTATGTATATAAGAGAGTTTGATTTATATGAAGGGATCAAGAAGATACTAAAATGTCATTCTGCAGTATTAACCTAATAAATCCTCAGTAAATTTAATTGGGAAAACTTATTTTATTCATCTGCAGATAAAACAGGAAATCCTTAGAGTTTTTAATATTAACAATTTAAAGACTACAACTGTTTTAAAGTGAGTTAATTAACAGTGTTGTGCTATAGTTTAATTTACTTGGCTGGTCAAGCTATTGGTATTCTTTTTCTTTTTTCCTTTTTTTTTTTTTGGTTTTGTTTTGGGTTTTGTTTCTCAAACAGGTAAGAACTTCTGGCAATAAGCAGGATTCGCGTGCAAATTTTAAACCTTCTTACTAATAAATAGTCCATACCTATACATGTACTTTAAATAGATATTCTTGTCAGTAAAATTTGATTTTTAAAAAGTGAACACCATGAAGTAAATTCATTAAAAATGCTAGTCTTTTCATGTATCACTCTACCTAAAGCTTGAAATTTTGGTGGATGACTTCATTATTTATGAAACATACACATGGAACATCATTTGCTCTTGGGAGAGAACTGAAAGGATGTAAATGGAAGATGCAAATTAATCACTAGGATCCACACGTGTTTCACACTGCTCAAGATTTTTCTAGGAATTCTTCTAGGGGTCCTAAAGTTCTGTCTTTGAGGCGTGCTCTGCAATTCGTGATCGTTGCCTGCCTGCTTCTCTGGAAAAACAGCAGCCTGGCAAAGCCTGCACCCATTTCCCGTGTCAGCGAGCCCCCTGTTGCCACCGTCACTGTTTGGCAGTTCATGGTGTTACACAGCACAGCAGCCACAGCGCTTCAGAGGAGCCCTGGATCTGCTCTCTGTGTTGGGCTCAACTGTAATATACCAAACCAGGAACCCCATCTGGCAGTGGAGCTTCCCATCCCACCAGCATGGACCACACAGCCCGATAAATTAGAAACACAGATGCTATTGCTCTCAAAGAGTCATGTTGGGCCACAGCTGAATATGGCTAATCCTGTGCAAGTCTGCGAGTGATGGGAAGGGTCCCACAACAGGAACTCTGCAGAGGTATCACTTGCAAATTCTGTATCTATATTCACACGCAGCTAAGGTAATTCTGAGTACCCTTGCTCAACTTAGGAACGGTCCCTTGAAAGAATTGTTTCTGAATAGCCAAAATTCCTTTCATGCATTCCCCAATACATGGGGAAATGTACATTTCAGGCCTTGAAAATATTTAACTTACCTCCCTATTTCTCCACAGGTAGCAAATGAAAAAGAGAGGGACAAACCTAAAGTTTCTTGGATTCTTTGCAGCGTTGGTATCCTGAGGGGAAAGTGTTTTATTTTGCCCAATAGTCAAATCCAATAACTACACAGAGAAGGGAAGGGCATAGTACCTTAATCTCCTCTCCTAAACAGCTTAACTAACTATAGAAGATGCAGTGTCTCGCATTCAATAACTACTTGGTGCTTTTACTTGTTCTAAGGATGCATTACAAAGACTGTCAATAAACTTTAATTAGCAATATATTTTTAGTGGCAGTGCTACAGCTTGCTGCAACGAAACGTTTCTCCCAAGAATTTCTAAAGCTTTCCTAAAGAAACCTTGACACTTAGTACTGAAAGACATTTAGAGATTGTCATATAAGAGCATCCATTAGGACAGTATATTCTTCTCACTCAGAAGTGGTAAGGTTGCCTTGAACAAGTAAGTCTCATTTAAAATGTTCTTGGCTTTTCTGTTAAGAAAATGAACAATCATTGGCAAAAATCAGGTGCACCTGACAAAGTTAAACATTTTCTTTCACCTTTTAATGAGACCACAGCAATGGCCTTACTGTCCTAAAAATAGAACAGTAGAAGGAAACATTTAAACTTGTGTACGTACGTGCACACATATGCACACCCATGCTCGTTTTTCCAACTAAATGTCACGTTCTTCAGTGACCTCCATGATAACAAGCTTGAAATTGTAGCTTCAAAATTCTATTGTATCTATACCTTTTGAAATAATTTTAATGATGCATTGCACATGATCCTTATGCATGGAAGCAACATGTCTAAAAAACTTTGTGATGAGCAACCCTGAGGTGAGGTAAACTGTGACCCGAAACCCTGTCAGTTTAGAAGACAGACATTTTTTAATATATATACATGAAAGATCTAAATATCATCTCTTTTTACAATAAATATAACCTCTTTTCTTCTTCATAGAGCTATACATATCTTCACTTTCCTGCCATATCTTCACCCAGATTGAAAGTCATTGAGGACAAAGAGTTCCATTTATGAGTTTTCTTGCAGATATCTATCTATAGCTCTATATGCAAGGGAGACAGACAGAGAGAGGGGCAAGCATCTCTCCTACCTGTATGTGTATCTATATATTTTCATTGCAGCACAGTATAAAACAAATAACTATATTAATAACTAATTTCAACATCACATAGTAATATAGATGTTTAATATAATAATTAGCACGCACAATTCAAAGGGTACGTTTCACCCTCGTTTGCAATGCGAGTCATAGCCTCAAGCAAGTTGTCATTTAACCCACGGTGCTTCATTCACTTTGTTTCCAATGTTTGTAATAATTCTTTGCTGCTTTTGCACCTGAACACATTTTGTAGAACTTACTTTACTAAATTTTGCAATGAGATGAATATGCAAAATTACTCAAAGTCATTTTGGCCTGCAGTTTATCTCTTTTTTCCTCCTTTCTATTTCCAGAAATGCTATTTGCATATGCCGCCAAGAAGCAAAGCCCTGAGGTAAGTTCCACAACTGCAAGAGAATGTGTGTTACCAAAGAGATGTTGGGTCAAGTTGTTCCAATTGAAAAATCACTCCCTTTTTAGCCATCCAGCTCTGATACTAAAGAATTACTTTCGTTCAAGCAGGAATACACAAAGTACCACAGAGAAATAATGTGGAATTCCTCAAAACTCTGATGTATGTGACCCTGTGGGAAAATGAGAACGGCAGAATTTAAAAGAGCAGGACCAGTGTCATCCTGTTCTGTGTGGTTAAATCAGATTAATCACCATCTAGTCCAATGGACTCAAGATCCAAACAAACTCATTATTTTTAAGCTAGGTAGTCTTTGGGTTTAGCAAGTTTTCAAGCCTGGGATTAGTTTATGAGAGGAATTGATTTTTAGTGTTATGATGTAGGAGCCATTCTAGTCTGCTAACTACCTGAGACACCGAGATCAATTCTGAGAGTAAAACATCAATTACCTCACTTACTGAGACAGGATAAGGAGCAATTAAAAGTGTAGGGAATGCTTCTCTGCATTAGGTTGTCTAGTTTTGCAGTGTATCATAGCAATTGTTTTGATTTCTAATTGTGTTTAGAGACTTGAATTCAGACCTTTTACATCTCTGTTACGTATATTCTGACACAGGGTTGTCTCTTACTACTTAGGTAAAAATTCCTAACACGCCTCAAACATGCACATCATTAAAAATAATAATTCATTTCCATTGTGAAAAGATACTTTTGCTTAAGAATCCTTACCTGGGTCTTAATTACATGGTAATGTTGATCATCAACAAGTTAAGTCTAAACTAGCATTTTCGGTATCTGACACCCATCATTACATAAAGAAGTAAATCTTGAAGGAACTAAGCACCTCTGGTTAAAATACAGCCTTTGCCTCATGTCCGCTGCATGGCATGAAGGTCTCTGAATTTCTAAAGTTTAGGAAGACAGTGGGATAATCCTGAAAGCCTAGAAATGACTAAGAAGTGGAGAACACAGTAGGGAAACAGCGTGCTGCTTCCTAACACCAAGTAGCACGGACAAACCTCAAAACAGGTAAGATACATAAGCTTCAGTCAAAATCCACAAGGGTTCGAAACAGCAAATATCTTACCTAAGTGACCGAACAGGCAACTGAAGCGGTATTGTTGCATACCTAGAGCTGGTTATGAACAGGGTGACAAACACATTTGTTCATCAGATTTGCTAAGTCAACAGCAGTGGAAGTTCTGCAGAGAGCGTTCAACTTAATAATGCCCTGACAGCTTTCTCTAAGCTCCTTCCCCTCCCCGCCAGTTACCGAGACACTGAGGGGGTAGGTTTTCAGGGAGCCGAGTCTCCCACAGCTTCCAGGAACCTGACAGTAGCTCCCAGCACCCGCAGCCACTGAGCATCATTGCCAATGGACCGCGTTAGAGCTGGAGATCCCAAGCCACAGAGATTCCGTGGCTCTAGAGCAACCACAAGATAAGGCTCTGTCCATTTTTTAAAGGATTATAAAAAAAATCACCTTCATTCTAAATAAAGGCAAGATCTGTTTTGAAACATCAATTTTCCATGCAATTCTGGGTTTTTTTCTTTTCCTCAGTCTCAGCTCTCATTGTACCTCTGTCTAGTTCTTGATAAAGGTAAAGCCCTCTCCTAAAAAAGTGGAAGCCTTGTAGCATCTAACCATTGCAATGGTGTGTGAGTATGACAGGTTACAGGGGTAAACCACCAGGAGACACGTGCTTCTTGCTCAGTGTATGCTTTGCATTCTCATAGGGTTCAATAATTCGTTAAAATACAGCATTCTTTAGTAAATGAAGCCAGACTTAAAATAAATCATGGAGATGCCTTGGTTTTTTCCCAAAGCCTTTCACTTGATTCCTGTAATTCATATGTGTACATTTAGCAGCCTGGAGACTTTTGACTAAGAACACTGCAACGAAAGAATAAAACAACCAACCAACCACCTTTCATCTGTCCAAGTCAGATATATATCAATAGTGAGAGTTCTTTTTACCTGAAGAGAATAAAAAATGCCTTGATCTTATGAAAATAACAATTTGCAGGCATCTATTAAACAGATTTTTTAATTTCCTGGATATTTTTTATAGCTGTTCTCAGTTCTGTTTGATTCCTAGAGCTGAATCTACTGAGTAAGCAGAATTCTACCATATTTTATAGGGTGCGTGTGTGCGCGGTTTGCATTCCAAGATTTGGGCCAACATTGATTTTATTTCCTCTTAGTATTTTATAGTTATTAGACTGCAATAAATATTTCTGAAGTCAAGTCTGGATTTAAATATGCAAGCCAGGATAGAAAGGTACTGAATCTATGCTATGCCATAAATTTAGTTTATTTGTGATATTTTTTTTTCCTGTTACAGTTAGGGGGGATATAACTGTATGCTTAGTTTATGTACCAACTCCTCTGAAAAACCAAGGGACATTTTGCAACACTGGAAACAGACAGGCACTGCTGGTCTAGTCTCGCCTTGCACCTTACCAGCTGTTTCCTTCTTTATATAGAGAGAACAGTGTTGCCACCATCTGTCTTTAGGAAAAAAATCTTTAAAAAAGAAAGAAAAAAAGGAAAAAAAAAAATTTCCTCAAATCAAGTCAAAAGGATAAGCAAAATAAGAGTGGGGGTGGAAATTCAAGTCCATAAGCATTATAATGGAAAAGGGATTGAGCGAAACATGAAATAAACCAAAGAATGAGTTCTTCTGCATTTTAAATAGCTTTGCTGTCATTATCTAAATATCCATCTCCGTGAGAAGCAAGACTGAGAAATCTGGCATTTCATAGGGGTCAGGGAGAGTGGGTAAGGAGGACGAGAGTCGCTTTTGTTTTTCTTTGATAGTCCTGAACCGATTATATAAGAAGCATAGCTATAATCTCTTCTTTTTGAGAAGGAAGTAAGTTCACCAGTTATCTGGGTATTAAAAAAATTCTTAAAGATTTCTTACATTCTTGTTGTACGTGTCATGTTCCAACTTCAGAAATATGGAATGCCTGGGGCCCAGAGAACAGGAAAAGAACTATTTTTCATTACTGGGTTATATGAAGTCTTTCTCCTATGTCTGGAATTATTTTCTAAAAATAAAAAAGAATACTGCAGTCCATTTTCACTGCATTTTACCCCAATAACCAAGTTTCAAAACCTGTTTTTCCTCTGTTGTTTAGAGGCAATGAGGAACACGCGAACAGTGATTTACCAGACGTGCTAGAAATCCCCCTTCCTTCTTAGCTTTAGCAAACAGCTCTTCTAAGCTAGAAAACCTCAACTTTGATCAGGATAACACAGATTAAATCTTCCTAAAATACTAAATGTTTTCCAGAATGAACTGTTAGCACCCTGTCACTTCCAGCAAGAGCTACTAGACTGATTTCAGGTGGAATCAAAAATACTGCATTCTGGTGGAACTGGAATGATTTTAAGCCTAGTACTAGGTGCCTGAAGTTTCATTGTTTCATCTTTTCTCCCTTAATAAGCACTCTCAACTTGCACATTAAGAAGCAGTCTAGTCCCTTCTCTGTACGTTTAGGGTAATCATCATTGCTGATACACACCAGCTCGCTTACACGCTTCAGAAGCCCTCACTCAGGGCATCTGAGAAATGCCACGTGCATGACTTCAATTAGATGGAAAAAGATTACAGAAGAGTTAAAATATCGATATATTATTGTTTACGGTCCTGACATGATTTCCCAGTGTTTACTGTACAAATTTCAGAAAGCTGAAAGTTTGTTCCCTGTGACCCCCAGTAAAATGTTGTCACGTAGATGTTGTAATACAGTATTATGATACACAATACCAGTAAAAAAAGATAGCTTAACCTCCTATATTCAGTGCTAAGGACATCCCACAACAGGAATAAATAGCACAGAAACCCCATAAATATACAACATAATGTACTGAGATTAAGAACCAGAGTCTAAGTTTCAACGTGAGAGCAATTCTGCTGTTAAACAGCAAAAAAGTTGGACCCCCAGTCAACAATCCTTCCCAACGGTACCCAGATGTCCGTATCACTTTGTCTAGACTGTAAAAGAAACAAGCAGTTGTCAGCATAACTGAAGATCATTTTGATGACTTTTATTCCACTGGAAAAGTTTAAAAAAACACCCCACCTTTCTTTTCTTGCTTTCCAGAGTCTGTATATAAGAGACAAATGTGGCAAACCATAGAAAGAGGAAAAAAAAAAGGATATATTCTGCTTTCCCTTTAATATCAAGATCTTGTTAATTGATCCCAGTAGAGTCCCTCATTGCTAGACTATCTCAATTAGCTCACTGATTTCTGTATTTGGATGATCTTGCCTCTGCTAATTACAGATGAAACAATACTTTGGGGGAGGGTAAAAGTCCTCTCTCTTTTCCTGGGGAAAAACATTAGCACCTTCTATTTCAAGTACTTGCAAGTCTGTAAAACCTTCCAGGGCCACCATCTGTGTTACCATTTTCATTTCAAGAGCACAACATAGAAATCACCAAGTGTAATGATACTGTGTACAGCAAAAAGGAACAATATCCTGTCAGTGCAGCTCCATGGAACAGATTCCCGTGTAAGAAGCAGTTTCCAAACATGGTTCTTTGCCTCTCAACGCTATTTGCTATGCGCGAAGTTCTTCGCCGTATAAGAAAAAATTAAAAAAAAAAAGTAGCATATAACACAAGCCTTAAGATACCTTAAATCAAGGTACCACAAATAAGACCATTCCATTACTAAGGAATGCTCTGCAAAGATATAAACACCTGTTTAATGATATTAAACTACTAACAGCAAAAATTAAGCATTTGCATAAATTCCTTTGTTATGAAGATATGGTGGTGTTAACTTCCCAGGTGACTGGTGGCACCTAGCAACTTCTTTGAGAGAGAAAATGCATTAAAAAAAATATGTATTGCTTTAGTCAGTTTGTTGGTTTAGGTTGATACCTTTAGGCTACCCATTGCTACTTCAGTCTTAACAGAAAGTGTCTTCATTTTCCTTAATGGTGAGGTGTTTTGACTTTTTGCCTCAAATAACTGCAGTAATCTAAGAGAGGGAGGAAAATATCTGAACTCTTTCACTTAGGCTTTACAGAATTATTCATAGCAGCTTGCGAGTCTACTGGGATTACTCAAAACTTGAAAAGAAACCCAATATTTCTATTCTAATATTGCATGTACAGCTCTCCGGCAATTATAAAACACACTGCTTGGTACTTTCTTTAACGTAGGCTGGCTTGAAATTAATTGTCCTGGAAAGAAGTAAGGTCTGGTAGATCTCATTTACTGCTGGAACATAACTTGAATACAGTTTTCATGTATTAAAATAATTCCCTAGTGGCAAAAAGAAATGAATAAAGACTCAGGGAAGGCAAGGGGTTGTTCCACAGCAATTATTTACCATCACAGAGCTTGAACTCTCCTTTTATTATTACTTTTATGACGGGAGGTGTAAAGCTAACTGTTAACACTTCACGCAATCGAAAATGTTTAGAAATATACACTGTACCGTGCATTTCTCACAGAAACAGATGCTACTAAAATCTAGTATGGTAATATTACATTAACACTTTGGTCCCCCTTTCTTATTTTTTGGTTATATTGAAGTATTTTTAAAGGGAAAAAGTCTGAAGAACATTACAGAGAAACAAAAAGATACAATCTTTGCCGTCAGCTCTCTTAAGCAGCCTGAAACCAATTTCAGGACTTAGTAATCACTTATTAATCTCATTTTTAATTACATTTTTATATTGAAAACAAACACTTTGAAATATTTAGAAGCTTTAGGATAAATTATCTCCTCAATCTCAGCCCTGCATTCCCATTGTAACCATGTGAGGAATCTCGTTTCTTTAGTCATTTTATTCCCCACAGGTGTAATCAACTTCAGAGGGGAAGAAAAAAGCCCTGTGCAAATACCGGCTGATAGACTTTCCCGACAATACTGAGAAAATTGCACTGCATTCGAAAGGAAATAGAAGATGTGAGCTGAAGCCTTAAAGCGTTGGCTTTTCTGCACTAGGGCACTAAACGGAGCTGGCTGGACAAGTACTAATCACACAGGCCCATCCAGCTTCCAGAGCTGACTGCTCCAGACTCAAAAGACACTTAAGCAAGATCTGCAGAGCTCCTACCCTGTCACAGGAGCTGTAACCAGTATGGTTCAACACAGAGGAACGGGAATCTTTCCTATTTCCTTACATAATTGTCCCCAAGCTTCTCTGCCTCAGCAGAAAAAAAAAGCACAGAGAGAGTAGCAAAGTTATTTTGTTCATGAAGAAACCTCTACATCTGTGTGTAGAAATGGTACCAGGTTCTACTGAAGAGCGTCAAGGAGCATGTAGTGTCAAAACCTCAGTCCAATTTACACACAAACATTTGTATCTGAAAAGCGTTAAATTTATGTAGTTGAAACATAACAATACCCATCCAGTATTGGAATTAAAGCACTCAGTGATTTCCAGAAGGCAGAGCAGAATGATCTACTGATGGGTTTAGGTTCTTCCTCAGCGGTTAGGCAGCCATCCATTTCCCTTTCTGTAATTGCCCAAACCCACACATAAACAACAGCCCTTGTGCTCCCTGAATGTTGAGCAGCTCTGAGACCAGTCATTGATCTTTTCCCCCTCCCCCCCCAAACAAAAGAAACAAAAAATGGATAAACACTGTTGACAAGGGATAGGGTGAAACAAGCAGCACCATGGCTCCACTGTTCCCCTGAGCGTTTCATTCTGAACAGAGCAGAAAGGACCAAGCTCTCCAGATGATTTGCCCCCAGGGAGAGGGCAGGACTGAAGGGCCTTCCCGAAGCAGTAACCTCTGAGTGCTCCGGCTTGGGCAGTGCAGGTCTGGACCATCCTCCACACAAAGCCATGTCTTGAAACAAAAGATCAAGCCAATGGCTAAGCTGGCTCAAAATAACAAGGGGTAGGCCCATAGGGGTAAATTTAATAATAAAAATCAGGTATGATTATTAAAGTAATAGCAAAGTCTATATTTTAATGAACTAAGAGTCTTTCAGTTATTAATGTGACATACGCTATATATTAATTTTTGTTATAATAGGCAATGACCACTGATTCCTAACTTGAGGTGCAGGTCTGGTTGTACTTATATTACTATTTTCTATAGATCTATTCTTCCCTCAATCAACGTGTATCACTGAGCAGACTAGTGGCCATAGGGAAACATTTACAGAAGCGGACTACATTTGAATTCTCTATAGGTCTGTTAAGTATATTATTTTTCCCACCAGGTCTTTAAGCCTGGATAAAGTCCAATTGATTTTCAGCACGGGAAACCGGTGGCACTCAATTCAACATGTGGTCCTTTCTCCTTGTAGCCAACAGTGAGAAACCAGTTTATAAATTGCTAAAATTTCACAGTTAACTAGATATCTTGCACACATCTTAATATTCATACTTTGCTTTGATTAAAATACAAATTTTCACATTAATTTAATAATTATCCTTTATAATGCAGACAAGTCGCAGTGTTTGAGTGCCACTTAACTTAGTGTTTAATCAGGAAAACTACTGTGGCACTGGCCGATTAGGCTGGCTCAACTGCTGCCTGCTCAATTTTTCCCCATAATTGCAGGATATACTTTATTGTGACAGGGGCCCGAAGAGTGGAATTCCAATATGCTATACATCAGGTTCTCCATTATTGGATTAGCGAGATGTGGCATCATTACCGCTGCACTTTCATGCCTATCATTGATCGCATCGTTCTTTCTATTTCACAATTAATGCAAGTCAGCTGGATTGATCAATCTTCTGATGAGTTTGGGCCACAGTCAATATATTGTTATGGCTCTGTGCTACTGATCTGTATGTTTTATAGCTGTGCCTAAGGATTTGTCATTCTGGCTACAGATTTTCTTGGGGTTTTTTTTAGATACTTCTCCTCCCATCTTGCTCCCTAAACCACAAAGTGTTTATGAATTACTCATGTCACATGAAAAAACAAGTGAGCAAGAAAGTCACTAAATTCATCATTGGAAAGAATTTCTTTAAAAAAAAAAAAATAAAAAAAATCACACTCTTTGTTGGCTCAGTTACAACCAGTCTGATAGCTGAATTTTGCACTTTAACTCACTGGGCTTCCAAGGAAATGCAGAAATTTCAGAAGACTGCAGCTATTTTCATTCCTTGTTTAGACATACCAGCACATTCCACGTGAAATGTGGAAATTCATTAATAACTTGATGGTTAATATTTTGCTAGCACTGTGATAATTCTAATGATTTTTGAAAACTTAATTCTTCTTCTAACGGGTAGATTTATTTGCAGGAAAATCTCTCTCCATGAAAATCTCTTTCCATAAGAAATGATGGGACACAGAAGAACAGAGAGCCACAGTATTTGCTTTGTACCACTCTTCTGCTACCCCATGTCACAAGCATAATTATCCATAACTGAATTTTCTCTACAGAGAATAATATTGTGTTACTTCCATTTTTTAATAAAACATAGCCTATGCACAAAAGTACACTGCTGTTCAACTTCTGAATTACTTTTTCTTTTAAATAAATGTTTTTTCTCTGGCTACTACAGAATGTACCCAGATCCATGCCTGTATTTTTTTTAACATCCACTAAAAAAAAAATTATATATGATTTTGAGAAAGACCAAAACCCCACACCCAAACAACTAAAACTTGAAAGGAGCAATGCTAATGCTAGAGCACTATTATAGTTCCGTTTTCATTCATCTACATCCTAGCTTGGTATACACGATGACAAGCCTCAGTTAACAAAAGGTGCAAAATTTAAATATAAGAAAATGAATGAACTGAAACTTGAACAAAAGGTAAAGATTTATAATGAATACATTCAGACTTGAGTTTGGACTTTCTGGACTGGTTTGCACATTACACAGAGAACGCCCTCATTACACGAAGAATAATCGCATTTTTCTTGTCTAGTTGCCACTGCCACGCACTGTCATTGCCATGCCATCACCGATGTGACTGGTGACAATCACAATGTATTAGCAATGACAATTACATTGTCATTTTGTGACAGTCATACCACATTTTTAAATACCTTTTTTTCCTGAAGAATCTAAATCTACAGATAAAAACAATGATAACAAAAATCATTAAAATTTCTTCCAATTAGAAGAGCAGAACAACCTCTGAAACAAGTTTTCTGGTACACCCTGAAAATACCACCACTAAAAGAAGAAAAAGCGGCACACTGTCTGACAGTCATAAATGCTGTGTTATATATAAAATGTGTTTTATTCAAAGCAAGCAACGTGTTGCCTGCTCTCCTCAAAGCCAGTATGTTTAAGGAATTTTAGATTATCCATACATAATTCAGTTCCACTCAAAGTGCTCTACCTAAACAATTTTCCATTACGTTTTCTAGTAAATTTGGAATATAAAAGACAGAGCTCGTGCCTTAAACCGGGCTAATGTAATACAACATTGAACTGTTATACAGCTTTCAAAGGTACTTTTAAAATCGGAGAGCGATCCTTTCCCACTGAAGCGTGGGTGCTTTGTCACCAGCGCCAGTCAGACAAGGATCACTGCCAGGAATCATTGTTTTTCTCTTTTAGGAATAACATGAACTGAGAAACATGCCCAGTAATTTAAAGCTTATTTAAGTCTTGAATTATCTCATGAAAATCTATATTTAGGCTACCTACATATATGGCCTGGTTTCCAGAAATGCAGAACACAGCAAATGTTAGCAAGTCGCTGTACCTAAATGTGCTCACATCTTTAAAAAAAAATCAGGCCATTATATTTAGATGCCTAATTATGGGTGCAAGATTTGAACGAACCCAAAATTTTAGCCTAAATGAGCATATATTACATCACAGTTGTTTTGAAGTTGCTTTAAGGTAGGACACATGATGGTAGATAGCTCATATTGCAGTCAAAGTAGAAACCTCCCCCCCTGAAAATTAATTATACATCTGTTACAGTTTAATACCTTGGGTGCTTATGGAGCAAAAAATCCTATTTTACTTCTGTTAAAAAAACCTAGTGTTTATAGTTACAGAGGGAAACAAATTAACGTTCTATTTAATTCCATTACCAGAAGATTTATACTATACACAGAAAGCTGTGATATGTTTCAGGAAACTGAGTAATGAGATACCAAATAAAGACATTCCTAGAAACCACGTAATAATGATGTGTTTGTAAAGAGGGATTTTTCATATCTCAGATATCTTGGCTTTAATTTATATCACACTGCATTTCATAAGAAATTGGAGAGCAATCCCAAATTTAACAACTAAAAGATTAAAAATAAAATTTTTAATGTTAACTAAAATTCCATATTAGAGGAAAACATCTCTGGTATAAAAAAGCTCTCTTTTAAAATTAAAGTGCTTCCTCCAACTTCCTCATCCTTTGCTTTTTGTGTCTTCAAGAGGGAATCAACTGTCTTCTTTTTTCCGTATATTCACCAAACAACAAGCAATGCTGGGGAAAACGTATACCAAAATGTTTTGGTTTTGACATTGGTGTAGCCTACTGTAGTTTTGTCAGCCTTTCAGATCAAATCTTCTGGTTTTCTTAACGAATTCCTTCAGAAAGAAACTCTGGGCTCCACAAGCCTATTGGTACTGCACAGATCTCCTTACCTACACTTGCAGAGAGCAGCTAAGCTTTATTTAAAATCTCAGTGAGAACAATGAGAGGCCAAGCCCTCTTCCTAATTCACACTTGGAAATTGCTGGCTTTAAGACATTCTTTAGAACAGAGTGTGAACGCTGAAGTGTGTGTCTTTCTCTCTCTTACTCTCTGTATTTTTGTGTATCACTTACATAAATGTATTTATATGTATGTTTTCAGGAATATAGCAGGAAAAAAATTAAGAAATCAAAATTCTAAGTTTTTGGCTTTGCTGTGATTTATCGTTTTTGTCATGTGCTTGCCCCTGTAGCGTCACTGCAGTCTTTGAGAAATCAATAAAGCATCAGGAATTTAGATGGATGTGAATTCAGTCATTTCCAAGAAAACTCTGCACAGTTACACAAACTGAAATTCTGTCCTCAATTACTGCATTTGGAACAACTGTCACTGAACATTTCCTACAGCCATAAATCCTAATTTGTCTTTTACAGTAGAAGAAATTAACCACATATTTTTGCTTTCAAATTGTCTACGAAAATCACAGGAAAAGAATACTGCAGGCAGAAGAACCTGTATTATATACAGAAGAAACAACACTGACCCCCTCACCCCCCTGTCCATCTTATGGGTTATTCAGTCCTTGCCTCGGCAGGACGCGCAGTCTGGATGCACACACATGCAGTCAGTGACACACACGCAGCTCAGGTAACAGGAGACACAGTCTCACCTTCTGTTTCTACCTCCTGAAATAAACCTTTATCACTTTTTCAGAGGAAACGACTTTACACACGTAATTTATGAGGTAATACACATAAATGCTCCAAGAACAGGAAAACACAGCTTTCAAATAATGCAGAGAAACTTATGTCTCCCAGGACTTTAAAGGTATTGCCAGGATTTCTTTTGCAGAGGTATAGTATAAATACTCTAAAATGCAGTAGAACGCATTAAGTAATCTATACTTCCTTCTGAATTATAGATGTAATCAAAACGAGCAAATACCCAACATCATTCTTCACCATGCTTGTCTTTCTATAGAATTTAAGCTGAAGCTCCAGCTTTTATGTTCCCTGGGTTTTATGCTATCTCCATTGTTTACCTAGGAGATTCTGAGTTTCATAACATACCATAACACATCATAAAAAAAGGGATAAACCTGAATGCTTCTCTCCAAAGGCATAGATCAAGTTTCCACCAACAGAAGCACCATGAATAGGTTTTGGTACCAGCTTGAATTTATATTTCATTGCTTATGTTTCAACACCATTTTTAATATTTACTTAACTTCTTTCTAAAGACAGTGCCAGTGTCATTAAATCAGAAAGTGGAATTCTGTTACAGAAATCATAATCATTACAGCTTAACCTAAAACTGCTAATGTAGGCTTTTCTTTCGTCTAATTCTGCAGACAGAAAAGCAGTTTCCTGTGGCTCACTGATCCTGACAATACCCTTAGATCAATTCCCACGATTCCCTCATCATGGGCAGATATCATTTCAACAGATGTCAAGAACAGCTAAGTGCACTTAGGCCTATTTGTTAAATTCCTAGGGGGAGGTAGATTGGCGAAATTCATCCTGTAATTAAACCGCATATTTCTTTCAAGCTGCCTCTTCCCTCTTCCCTTCATAATCCCTCTGCCTCGCATCAAATCATTTAGGCACTTATTGGCTACAATCAATACAATATGAGATACATTAATTTAGTCCCTAGGAGATATGCTGGGAATAGGCGGTATTGCTCTGCAAGCATTCCGAAACGTTCATGCAAGCGCGCTATCAACTGCAGCACTATAGCACTTAGAGTCAGCACAGGCAGATTTATGACAATTCCATACTGTGTGCCCACAGCTCTGGTCTGCAGCCAAACATACATAAATTGGATTGAAACGGGAAACACTAAATATATTACCTAATGCACACAAATGCTAAATAGCGTAAATCACTGTGACGATTTGGAATGGTTGCACAGAATCTGAACAATTAAGCTCAAGCTTTCCATATGTTCAACTACCCCTTGTGCCTCACTATGGAGAACGAAATTAGGACTGGAAAGAAGAATTAATGAGGGTTCTCATTTACAGATCCAGACTTCAAAGTAACAGCTTTCACTTATATCTGTATCTTGCCTTTTAGCTTGCACATCCTCCTGTTAGGGAATTGCCTGGATTTGGTTTTGTCTTCAGAGAAGTAAGATAGGATGAAGCTATCCAGTTTTGTAGAAAGAGAATATAATAAGAAATCTGAAATGAAGTTATGTTTCTTTTTTAAGGATATACTATTGAATTTTTTATTTATATGTAAATATATAAACCAAGTCCCTAACATGTAACTGTGAAACTGAGGACTTGGAAATGTCAACAAAAAATCATATTAAATGCTTCATAAATCCTGAGCACGTAATGCATCGGGAAGCTGTCAGTATGTACACCAATGCGTTACTTGCAATCAAAGTTATATTTGTAACAGTAACGATAACAAAAATTGGTACACACAAAGATTACTAAGGTAGTAGGCTAACTTGGGAAGTGAGAAAAAAAACCCACCCAAGACTTAATTGGATTATTTTGCTGCAACTGCAGAAACATTATCAGACAAACAAAAGTTCTGTGTACTATTATATGTATATTCAATTTTTAAAGTAGTGAGCTAATTAGAAAGCCTTTTTCTCCATTTTAAAATGAGTATCATTTATAATTTCCAGATTAACAAATTCTCATTTAGATTGCGTGGTACTGTCTGTTTGAGTTTGTTTCCCGTGAAAACATGATGAAAACCCGTGTCGTGAGGGTGCGGTTCCAGTTTGTGCAGACCCTGAGGAGCGCAGGAGGGCAAGCGCAGGCAGGACGAGGTAAGGAGGCTGTGCCAAAGGCTGGACACCGAACTCTGCCATGGCCCTGCCACGCTCTCATCAATTTGGATTCTCAAAGATTTATTTCACACATTTTTCTCCCCCTCCTTATATATTTGCATGGTTTCATGTATTTAAGATTTGAAAGGACCATTTCCTTTACTTCCTTTTTTATTTCTAATTTACACAGTCTTTTTTTGTTTAGGGGTAAGAGCTATTGCTTTATTACCTAAATAGGGTGGGGAAGGCTGTCGTACTTCACAGGTTCTCGTATGACCTATAATATATTACAATTAGTCACAATCTGTACAGGAATCTCTTCAACTGTGGAAAAAAAGTTATAGGTACGAAGAGGTCATCATTCTGTAATGCAGTGAAGCAAGTAAACTCTAGGAAAGAAAATATAAAATAACGCTTCAAGTGTTTTCAAAAGGATTTGCATTCCTTTAAAACACATTATTTCTCGTTGACTAAAGCTACTTCCTACTTTAAATTGGTGACATCAATTTAGTTTTAGTGCAAAAAAAAAAAAAAGGAGAAAACATAACCATTCATTTTATAACCAATAACTCTTCAAGTTTACAAGGTTAACTTGAATGGAGTCTCGTCTTTAATTGGGGAAGGAAGTCTGAACCATTGCCATTTATGCTGGTAACTTTCAGTAACTTAAAGCTATTTCCCAGAAATTCATCTTTGACTTTGTACCATTCCCTTTTCAGGAACACTTAACCAGATTATATTTATCTTTCAACTCCACAACTTCATAAAAGTCAGCCCCCTTCTTGAATCACCTTGTGCCTGAGCTTTTCTAACCTGCAGCCAAAGGGGCAGCTGCTGATTATTCCTGTAGAAACTCACTGGGCTGGTTTTTTGTGTTTTTTTCTTTTGGCACTGTTTGAGAGGCATGATCTATTCCTCATTCGTCTCTTAAAAACAGTTTCATGGACATTACTGTCATAAACACTCTCCTTGTCCCATGGGAATCGGGAAGGAGCATGGATTATATTCAGATGAATAAGAATGCTCGGAGCGATACAAAATAAAACGTGAATGGACTTCTCTGTCCTTCTCCCACTTCTGAGATGGAGGGGGAAGAAGTAACTTTCTATTTAGGGGAGCAGTTTGTTGTTCCCTGGGTGAACTTGAAAAGCTTCTGACTTGTGGACTCGCATTTCATTCAGAACTAATTGAAAGGAGAGTTATCTCACAGCAGATTACATTTCCTCATTCAGAGTGCGTGAGATGGCTTTTACTGACATGAAGACAGCTTGTATACTCAACATTAACGTACAAGCAGCCTTCTGATTCCTCAAAAATTTGGAGAAAAGAAAGAAAAAAAAATCTTAATGTCTTACCTAAAAAAAACCTGAAAAAAAAAAGGGAATACAAAGTGCATACTTTCAATATGGAAATATACTGCCTTCACCTTGTGCCCCTGAGATGTACAATTAAGTATTCTAGAAATTAAGAAATTAATAGGAAAAATGTTATCATCCAGCAAATTTTATTTTACTTTAATTCATTAGAAATATTCTCAAACTCTCCCTGGGGAAAAAGTACAGTTTAAAATTGCTTACATCTTTTTTAAAAGCTGAAGTAAGCTTTTCTGTTTCATCTTTTCTAATCTTATTCTAAAAGTTTGCAATAACTGCTGACTTCGCACTGCAAACAGATAATTATTCCAAATGTCTTTCTTCTGGTATTTTTTCTGGGTATACATAATTGTTTTCTACCTTTTTTACATTTTACTTCTGGATGCCATGAAGATTTGCAAACAGAAAAAACACCAACACAAGAAAAAACACACTGGATACACCTGCTTAATGACTATAATTAGGTTACTATTAATTCATATAGCTGTTAGTGCAAGCTGGGTAGGTAAATAACTAAGGCAGAGAGCTTCAGATCAAAAATAATTAGTCAGAGTTTTTTAATATTACTTTTAGGACAACAGCTTCATTCCATCTGCCCTTTTTTTTTTTCCCTTTTTTTTTTTTTACCTCCAGGTAGTCATTTCATAATTACTGGAATAGCAACTGAGATAACTCTCCCATTTAAAGGAAACTTCTGCTTCCACATTTCTTCTCTTTGAACTGTTCCTACTTTTAGGTTTCCTGATTCGTAGGAGGGCAAAGGAAGAATAAGTATTCTTCTGAATTCTCTCCTAGTCTCCACTAGTTTGTGGTTTTGCAACTTCTTGGTACATTTTTGTGTTTAATATTTTCTGATGGAATTTTTTTCCATGAGATTCTCAAGTCTTCCCTTGGACCCAAGTAAACATCTAGCATTTTCAACATCCTGTTGCAAGAATGCCTACATCCGTATATACATTGTAGGGAGTATGGCTGCCTTCAGTTCTCTGAGCCTGACACCTGTAGCCTCATTTCATTTCCTTATTGGCAGTGAAAGGAACAAAGAAAAAAACCCAAACCAACTGCAACCAAAAAACCCAATTCGATCTTTGCCCATCTTTTCCTATTTTTTTTTTTAATAAATTTTATGGATCTTTTTCATATTTCCCATTTTTTTTTTCTTTTTTGGGTTGTTTCTGTTTCTACTCAGCTCATGTTCATCATTTTACATGTGAAGTTCGGTTTGCCTTTTTCTCATGCTACAATGAGTTCCATCAGTTTCTTGTTCTCATAAAGTCCTTCCGGAATTTTTAGTTGATCTAAACATTCTAAGCAACCTTGTATCATCAGGAAATCTTGTCACTAAAAGACCTCTCTTTCAATGAATGTCTTGAACTGCACGGGTCCTAGTAAATAACTTTACCCCACTGTGAACACTGACTTTTGACTGTTCTCTCTTTTTCATCTTTAACCAGTATTTTTGTCTACGCAAGGACCTTCTAGTTCATCACAAGGCTGCACGGTTTCTTTAGAGCCTTTCCTGAGGGACTTCACCAAATGCCTTTTGGAAACCCAGGCAAAACATATAAACATGGATCTTCCTTATTTACCATTTCATGCTGCACCAATAGCTGCACATAACCTTTTAAAAAAATCGTTCTGATCCTTCACCTGTATGTCATATTTAACAACGTTTTCACTAATTCTAGTCCTCACTACACTTTCTACTAAAAATCAGCAGCACAAAAAGGGCTGCTATTGCAAGTAGGAAAGGTAGAAATATGTTTCTGAAAGTGGAAATATTTAGCTGAATGTGCTAACACTGAACCTTTTTAGCCCTCATTTACTTTATGCCTGTCATCTTCATTTTCTCACCCTTCTTCACTTCTGTTTGGGATAAAAACTACTAGCAGAAGCAAGGATGGCAGAAAAAGAATTAAATTCTTTCTTGCTTCTAGCAAGAGACAGCAAAGAGGCATGAGGAGATGGAGATGACAGGACTTACATTTGTATATTCTGGGGAACCTGTCATTACTCTACAATTAACCTGGTTTAGTCTCAGTCCAGGCTCTGTACCACAAGAGAACATTCTTCCTCTCACTGCTCCGTACACTTCATAGCTTGTGGCATGCAACGCAGCATCTGTAAGACACTTGTTAAGGTGTTTTATACTAAAAAGATATATAACATACAAGCAAAGGCAGCTAACCAAAATCATATGGATAGCTTGAATTCTACCATATTTGCCTTATGAGTATTTTACTTAGCATCTTTTTTTTACTTTTGGGTGTCACTGCTACTGCAAAAGTTGTTCTTTATAAGAGAGGACCCTAACTCCCTAAAAAGTGCCCTAGAACTAGACAAGAAAGGCAAAAAAGAGTCGTAACGTATCAAGGACTTTCAGCAATTATTAACTTTCAGTCATTATTATGAGCAATTGTATTTCAGTAGGTTAGCATCGAGGGAAAGAAAGAAATTCCATCTCAAACTCCCAGACTGGTTAGTAAATTTAATAGTCAGAAAATAAGTGAATAATAAAAAAATATTGTAAAACACTGAAGTGAAACACGCAATCAAAAAAGCAAAAGTACTGAGAAATACAAGAGTTTTCTGTGAACTCCTGTTTTGTTTCAATTCAATTATCTTCTCTTCCAACTATAATCAGGTATAACAATAACTTGCCGCTTTATAATAATTACATACTAACTCTGTGATTGGAATAGCCTGAAGGCTCAGATTTGGTTACACCTGCAGACTAAATTATTTTATAAGTATTATTAAAAGCAAATGAGGGAAAACTAGGAGAATAAGATGAGCATTATATAAGGCAATGCTACTCTAGAATGCCTCATTAGGAAAATTAATAGTTTTCTCTTTTAAGTGAGAAAGTATGAAGTTAAGAAAGATACATCTCAGACTACTGAAGACAACAGGTTTTGTGCTATTGTATATTTTTATTTTAATGCTTTATTCCATTATAAATGAGAGTATATACTGTCTGTTTACTGTATTTTTGTGAAAACTGTTCAGACCTTTTTAGTTTCTAGACACTAGTTAGAAATTTTGGCTGTTAAACAGTCAGTTGTTCTCTGCTGTAGCTATAAGGTGGTCTCATACAATCATAGCTACTATTATTTCCCCTGTGATCAGACAACCCAGATAAACACGTCAACTCTGTATTGGGAAAAGTATGAATTCAGTCTTAACTTCATCGAAATTCAGTATTTAATATTTTGAAGCTGCGTGTTTATTTCACGTTTACATAAGGCCTCCTTCCACAAAGTAGAAATTCTCATCCTTGTCAATGAGGCACTGCTCCACACTGCCTAACGCAGCACCAAGACAGACACACAGTAGTTGCAAACCCCCTCGGTTGTGTTTGTTGTGGAATGCAGTTCTCAGAGATGCTTAACAGGGTTTTTAAATCCTGGTTTGGAGCCTATGCAGTTAGCTCTGCTTATAGAGATCCTTGTTCCCCTTCTTTTGTTATTTCAAGAAAGCCCTTTCCCTCCTTAAGGGAAAGACTTAAGGCCTCTTGTCTTTTTTAAGATTACTCCCTCTTTTCACTTTTTGACATTAGTTTTCTTTCTTTATACTTCTCTGTACTCACTCACTGTGCTCCCTTCTGGTTACTCCCATTTTAAGACAAAGATAAAAAATTCTGCTTGCTGCATTTCTATGTTCCATAACCTCGTTAAACTTGCTGAATGCAGTGTTTGCAATCCCACCATGGAGTTTCCCTTCAGCAGTTCTCATTCTGCTCTCCCATGCAATCCATCTGTTTCAGGAAATGTGGTTGGCAATGCCTTCTAATGAACGTTTTTCTAAGCCAAGGCTAAAAGCTAGTACTTCATGTTCATACTCATCTAATCTGTAAACCACTTTCTATAACATCAGCCAGACAACTGATCATAATTCCTCATCTAATTACCCTCTCTCATTATCTATGTCATCTCCTTGTCTACCGTCAGCTTTTTTTCAGGTGCTCTAAGAGGTGCCTGTCCTTGCTTTCCCGCTCTTTTTCCTACACACCTTACCTTTGGCCATTTATCACCTATAAAAACATTTTCATATGATTCATAGGGTCATCTCTCTAATTTACATGTTTGACCTAAATTTTAACTTGCCTTTATCACATCTCCTCACAGATATCTAAAAATTGCTTCAAGTTCAAAACCAAACTTTATTTTTATCTATTACCCTTCAGCTTCCAGACCTTCCTTTTTTGACCTTCCATAAATTTATCATCTTGAACTCCTGGCAAAACTTCCAGATTTTTTCTGTGTAACATTTCTAAGATCTAGCACTTCATTCAGAGAACTTAAATTCTCACCTGACACTTCATCACACCATTTATACAAGTAACATTTTCTTCTACCTTGGCTGTTTTTCTTTACTCACAGCTTTTTAGATTGCTGCTGCAAACATAATTGTGTGAAATTGCTGTTTAGACTATTTCAGCCATCTTTTTACATCTTCCTTCTCTGTCCCCTCAGACAGACCTACCTCTTTTCATGCGTCTTACAAACAGAAGTATCAGTTTCCCACCTTCAAACAGCCATTGCTTACTTCTAACATGATCAGATATATTCTTTTTTAGCTTCTCTTTCATGCTGCCTTTACATTTGCTCAGATATGTAGATTTATATTGGCTATTAGGAAGAAATTCTTTCCTGTGAGGGTGGTGAGACACTGGCCCAGGTTGCCCAGAGAAGCTGTTGATGCCCCATCCCTGGAGGGGTTCCAGACCAGGCTGGATGGGCCTTTGGTCTGGTGGGAGGTGTCCCTGCCCATGGCAGGGGGTTGGAACTGGATGATCTTTAGAGTCCCTTCCAACTCTAACCATTCTACAATTCTATGATTTTCCCTCTCCTCAATCTCTCCTTGCTTCACTTTGCTGTGGTAGCTACCAAAACGTGACAAACTGGTACCCTGAACTGGTGTCAGGTAGTATGATGCTTTACTATTTCCTTCTATTCCCTTCTTCCTGTCTTCAGAATGAAATTCTTTCGGCAAACTTAATGTTTTAATTTTGGACTTTCCAGCATGTATTACAAGGGGTCTTTAACACATGGCTGGATATCCCTGAATTTACAGCCATATGAATATGCAAAGAGCAATAAGAATAAACTACCAAACAATATAAGAACAAGCACTCAAGAGTTAAGCAAGTAAATTTATGAATATTCATTCATAATGAATATTCATTAAGGTACTTTTCAGTATTTGTAGGTTGTAAACTAAAGCACTCTTTATTTCTTGAAAAAGTGATAATATGTATCACTGAAGTCACGATGAAAGATTATAAGGCAAAAGTGATGCCTAGTAAAACCTTCCTACGTACAGCAAAAACGCATTAATCAGCACTTTATCATGTATTTGTCTCAACTCTCCCCTTTCCTGACATTCGCACCTTTTCTCTTTTCCCTTTTTATTTCCTGTTCTTAAACTCCTGAAATGATTTGTGCTCTCCTCCCGATAGCTGAAAACCTGATAGAGATCACTTTGCTTGCAACACTGAGATTTTTGGGAAGATGGGGAAAAAGTGAAAGACGTTAGACTTTAAAATGTTTAAATGTTATAGTCAGGATCATTTATATAATTTTGTTGTCTTGCTGACTCTTATCCTTTCTGTAATGTATTTTTTGTCAGTTTCTAAATTATCGATTTTAATTAGTCACACCACAACCAATTGTTAGTACAATAGGAAACAAAAATTTAACTCTTAATCATTATTAGTTCTTTTTTCAAAAAAGTGTGGTTTAACTTTTGGTTTATATACTTCAAACAACTTAAAATCTATTTGTTTAAGCCTAATCAGTGCTTTGTCTGGTAATTAGGCAAGCAGGATGACAGGATTACCAGATAAGTTATAAAGTTTCCCACAAAACAGATTAAAATCACCTCAGTTGGGACAATGTAATGGAGAGAGATCAGTAGCACCCAGATTACATTTGAAGAGCGATCTCAGTGCACCTAACGTGTCTGAGCCCAGCTGCTGGATGGATCCACTTTCTACACATACACACACGTATCTCACTGTCCATCCAGATTGGGAAGCAGCATGAGGCCATTGGTGCTGCCTATATTCATTTGGGCGCTCATAGAATCTGTCTGTGATCAGTGTGGCTAACTAAAGTGTATGTGCCTATACATATATATACATATGCATGTAGTGTATGTGTGTACCTCTCAGACTAAATCTTCAGCCTCGCTACTGGTTGGACCTGGGGATATGGTGCAGCAATAGCCTCACCTCTTGGGTTGTTGGCTCTGGCATGATATATTTTCCTTTAACAGTTTGTATCAAGCTGTATTTTAAAAAATAATCCAACACTTATGTGCAAAACATACATATAACACATAATACATCCTACGTTTTCTTTAAGTATCCTTACTTGACTAAAAAAAACCCAAAAAATCTCTTTTATTGCTGCTATGTCTCCTACCTGAGTGGCTAAGTAACTTCTAATTTACTGACCTAACAATACATCAACAAACTCATCTCTTTACGTACAAACATTACCTAGTACCCTTGCTTAAGAGAAGTGAAACTGGAATTGCATGAGCACACACAGTGCACACCAGATTTATTAATGAAGGAAAGGGTTCTCCAACCAAATGGAGCAGTGACCCAGCTACAGAGGAAGTCGGGTACATTGTGCCGCTGTGATTCTTCTCAGCTGACATGTCTATTCCAATATTCAGACACAAAAAGCCATTTAACCCTGATCTATGGAAAGAGCCTGTCAGCCAGGGCCTGATTCACCTGAAAGACACCAGAATGACAAGGAAAAAAAAAAGCCTGTTTGGGCAGTATTGTAATTGCAATCCTGTTAAAAAAAAAACCATGAAGGAGTTTGATTGTGATGTTTTGATTTTTGCACATTAATGCTAAACATGTAACTTCCTCATAAAGGCAAGATCTGTGGCTTTCCTTGGCCTAGGTGTTTTGTCAGTCTTATTCAAGATAGGACAGAAAGATTACACAGTTTATATCTAAATCCACCAATTCCCAGTAAAATTTCTCTTCATTGCTTTTGAAAATTAACAATAGCATGGGAGTCTCCCTGGAGCTGACGTTAGGGTTATGATGAAGATTGGTTTCTCTGAGCTTTCAGAACAACGAATCTTTGTTTGTTAAGAAAAGCTTAAACTTTGGGGGCAAACTGGAACCCTAACAAAGTTTCTGGTACTTTCTGTTATTAACTGCAGCATATTGGCAGCATTATGTCCTAGGACTACATGATTAGAAGAGGCACTGTCAGCTGCTCCTGCTGTGCACTTGGATTTTAACGACAGCTCTCTCCTACAATGTCTTTGGGAACATAAACTCATTTTATGACTAACAATAGGAGGATTTTCTAAAACATAACTGTATTATTGTGAAATTGTACAAGTATCAGATAGTCATGAAAATGCAATTTTAAAGGCATACTACCACTTTAATTTTTTTTCTGCCAGTGTACTAGTCACTTATGTTTCATATCTTAACGTATAACAAAAAGAAATGCTTGAAAACAGGGTTAAACACCTGCAGGATATGACTTTATAGCATTAGCTCTGATTATAAACATAAAGGTAGCTGATGCATTGTAATAGAATTTTCCTATGACCCAGGCTAAGACTGTAAAATGTAAAGCTTCATACTGTGCTCACCGTGTTCACTTAAAAGCAGAAAAAATAGTGTTGCATTTTCACCATCATCAGCAGAACTGCCATCCTTTCTCACAGGGTTTTCTAATCCGTTCTGGCACCTGAGGCATCTGAACAGTTGGTGGGAAGAACTGAAACTGTGACGAAGGGAGTCTCATTTCAGATTTGCAGTCCAATCACTCACAAAATCTGCCAATTCATTTTATGGCATGTACTGTGAAAATTCATTATTTAATATGAGCCTAAAAATGTATTGGTCCAGTACAGTAGCTTGACTTTGAATTAGAAAGAATAAGTACCACAGTATGTGGCATCTTTAGGCTCGTAGGGAAGTAGCCCAGCATATACTTAAAATGTCCTTTGTATGTTTCAATCAAGCGTAACATTTGTTCAGCCAACATCTATTTCAGTATTTTTTCTCTGTATATTTTATGTGACTATATAAATGTATAGATCTATACGCACACATGTATGTCAGCTGCTAGAAGCGTACAGCAATAAATGACTAGCCTTAGGTTAGAAATGGTTTCCATTTCAAATATTTTCAGCTCAGACTGTTAGTTATTTCAAAACTTTTCAGGTATTAGTTCTTAAAGTTCAAAAGTAAAAGATACAAATTAATTTAAAAATTTTAACGCATTTTAACCCATCAGTTCCCAGCTAATGGAAATCATAACCACTCAAAACAGGTTAATTCCTCAACCACCTTTTTAACTTTATAGCTAGATGGCTTTGGGGAAAAAATACACCTCAGGAACTGTGGACCCCATATTCATGACTGTCACATGATACTGATGCTATCTTAGAGCTACTCGCTCTTCACTCCCCTCCCCAGCACGGCTTGGTTAGCTTGGGTGCTAAAAAAGGCAATTTCTCTATCTTATAGACCTGTCACAAGCCAAGACAGTAACTGAGAAAAAATTAACTTACACTAAAAGAAAATATCGGGATATCTTAAGGTATGTTTTCTACTTGAGCCCCGCCCTGTTGCCTCACACTGCAGAATCAAAACTGCAACACGTCTGTACCTCTGAAAAACACAATACAGTGAGAAGGAGCCGGGCCATTCATCTCAGTCACGTGTAACAGCAGAAGCAGTGGTTCTGGACCATCCTCAAATCCACACCTGGATTTGCTGCGGATCCTCACCTGGGCTGGCTTCGCTCCTACCCCATTTCTGCTACAGAGAACAGCGAAGCTGCAGTATCATTTTGCAGTTTGCAAAATGTCAAATAGCATCAGTTATGTAGTGAGAGGAGTTGATTAATGACTCCATTTACAGCTGATGACTATGTTTTAAAGTTGCACTCCAATTTTTTTATTATATTTTTATGTTACAAACTTATATACAATTTAGAACTTTGCAATTATTTATCCCACTCACAAAATTAAAACATGCAAAATAAACCTCAGACAGGCTTGTAAGTTTCTGAAGTTTTTCTTTTCTTCCCCTTTATATCTCATGCATTCGCTTTAATTCCTTACTTTTTATAGCAGCAGTTTGATATAATAAACCAGAGTTTGTAAAAGCCATTAAGAGTAAGCTTGTTAGTAGCAATCCTATTAAGTTACCTCACAACTGATATGCTTTAATGTTTTCACATCAACTTTCTGTAGCTTTTACATTGTAGCACTCCTAAATGTCTCAGCTTCCAAAATTTTAGAAGTCCTGGTGGACAACAGGATGCCCATGAGCCAGCAATGTGCCCTGGTGGCCAAGAAGGTGCATCAAGAAGAGTGTGACCAGCAGGTGGAGGGAGGTCATCCTCCCCCTCTGCTCTGCCCTGGGGAGGCCCCATCTGGAGCACTGGGTCCAGTTCTGGGCTCCCCAGTTCAAGAAGGACAGGGAACTGCTGGAGAGGGGACAGCAAAGGGCTACAAAGATAATTTGGGGACTAGACATCTCTCTGCTGAGGAAAGGCTGAGGGACTTGGGTCTTTGTAGTCTGGAGAAGACCGAGGGGGAATCTGATCAACGCCTCTAAATATTTAAAGGGTGGGTGTCAGGAGGATGGAGCCAGTCTTTTTTCAGTGGTGCCCAGGGACAGGACAAGACGAAATGGGCACAAACTTGAA
>VXAK01021248.1:868-11647 GCA_013399435.1 Arenaria interpres
TTTTTTAAACTATAGGAAGATAATGTCTTTGAGAACATTCTCTGTCATATCTAGATGAAATGGGGCAGCATCTTTCATTATTAAGAGAGGCTAGCAGAACTACTTTTGTACTCGTGCGGATTATGTATGAAGCTTGTTTCCTTAGAAAACTAGGCTAAAAGCAGGAACATACCCACAATAACATTTCCTTTGCAATACAGTAATCCAACCAAGAGTCAAAGAAAAACACTGATGTTATTTTTGCATCCTTTCTAATGTTTCATTCTCCTGGCAATAATTTTTTGCATCAAGAAATTGCACAACAGACATTATTCGGCTTTACAGTAATTGTTATTAAAATAAAAGATGTCTGAAATAGTTGCAATTTAAAAACAATTAAGAACACTTAAGAATAGGATTCTATCAAGCATAAAAGCAGTCTTTAACAGTCATCCAGTAGTACAAAATGTTTCCAATGTGTATGTGCATTTATTCATTTTTATGTATTGTATTCTTTCCAAAATATATTTTGGAATACCACGGATTTTGGTAATGTAGATCCAAAGGTGTAATATTCTCCATCATGATGAGTGATCAGTACTTCGTATTTTTGTTAAGTCCCTTATGTAGTCTTAATTCTTGTTGCACATTCAAACAGAAATCTCCTTAATTAATGCCATAGCATGTGTGTATGTGTGTGTGTGTACGTAATACAACTAAGACAAGGAAGTGGGGGAATGGTTGATTATCTAGAAGACTATGAATTTCTACATGCCCTCTCACTGAATCTCTTATATGAGGTTTCTTTCCTCATTAAGTCGTAGTTTTTGTGAATATAGACTTCTGATAAATATTACAGACTTGTTTACCTCAGACTGCTCATGAAACTGCCCTTTTCCAAGACACAATCTAAGAAAGGATTTATTCCATTGTTAAAAATGGCTTCAGACAGAAAAGAATGCTGGGACAGTCAAGATTTTTATTAATACAGTAATATTTATGATACATGTCAAATTTTGAACATGTGCTCACATACAGAAGCATCTTCAGTCTTACTAATGTAACTAACCACACTGGTGAAGAGCAAAGACTCTTGGACCAATGTTTGTTCTCTAATATATAGCAGGTTAATAAACATGTGCACTGAAGTAAACGAAGTATGACACGCAGCTCCATTAGATGTGTGTAATAAATAGAGGACATTATAAAAGGAGATTTACAGAATCTATTACTGTTTTCTGCTGGAGAGAAATACAAAATGAAGTCCTAAAGGGGACATATGATAAGCACAGAATACTAAAAAAGATTGCTTATGCAGCACTTTGTTCCCTAGGGTTTTGTAGTTTAAGGCAGGCCAAGCAGAGGACAATGAAGAGCAGATATAAAAAGTGCTTAAACCTTGGGGAAGCATGAAAGACCATTGTATGGATGGATAGTTTATAATCTGAGCAGTTGCTTTACAAATCAACAAGGAAAAAGAAAGAACTGGAAAATAATAAAACATTAAAGACACATTATTTTTGTTCATAATGAAAAACACAGTAAAATAGGTGTTGCTTAGAGAAACAAAGGTAATTCAGCAAAAATATGTGATTTATCTTTGCCAGACTGGTTGCAGCAAATGACAAAAATCTGTCCGTTTGTCTTACACTCTAAGCTTGCTACAGGCATTGCCAATAAGTCCTTGTCATTGCTTTTGACATCACAAGCATTTGCCTGTGGAAATGACAGGCCTGGTGATCAAAGTGTTAATGTAATGTACTGCATAAAGAATTCACAATTTGCATTTCACCTATACTGTCAGTAATGTTCATTTCTGAGAACAAGAAGGTTTTGGAAGGTGAGGTTGTACATGAATCAGAAAGAAAATAAAAGCAGAAAAAGAATGTCCAAAGGGCAAAAATAGTCCTGTCTCACCTCTTTGTTTTGATCAGATGTTTCAGATTTATAAAGAGCACTGCAATAATTGAAACTCTTATGAGGTAAAAGTATATCATGAATAATATGACTATTTCATGTCTGACATCCATCGCTAAGCACTTGATCATATTTTACAGATTTTGGATCTGAGCCTACAAGCTGTGCTGCAGACGCTGTTTCTTTTTTACTGGTGTTCCACACAAGCACAAAAATCTGCCGGCAAACATAGGTAGAGTGGACCTGGTGAAATTTGATTTCTACACAGATGTGTACTTACTTTCTCATGCAAAAGAATATGAAACTCTTGCCTGACATCTTATTCTGAGGTTAACTAAGAAAAATGTTAACTTCTGAGGTTAACGTTGCCATTCCAAGTTGTTCACCACAGCCCTAGCTGGTTGTCACTGTTCTCTCATCTCTTCCTGAAGACCAGTCAGGTAAACACTCCCATGCCTGTCTGGGGTAGTTCAAACTAACAGCCATCCATCCCTCCATCCCTCCATCCTCCTATCCTCCCTCTTAATTATAAAACAAACACAAATGCTTTATATGAAGTGACTAACTACTCAGGTGAACAGAAATAATACCACATCTCTTTTCAAACTATTTGTCCATCCCTTCTATAAACACAGTCTGCTAAAGTTTGAACAGGTATTCAGGTGCCTGAACTATTCCAAAATGAGTTTACAGCACAGTTTTTTCCTCTTGGTTGAGAAGTTGGTGTCCAGAATAGCTAATTTAACAAAATTTTGCAGCAGTGTATGCCATAGAAATTTTAAGCATCCGAAGGCTGGAGGAAAGCTTATACTTACAATTTAGGCAATCAGCCACCCTTTCAAACTGATGAATGTTTACTCCTTTTCAGTAAAACCCTAATGATTTTTAAACTATGAAATTATATATATTTCTTAGCTTCCTATTCCATTCTTCAGTACATCAGCATACAGAATCTCTGCTTTTGATGTAAAGCTTTGTGGTTTGGTTTTTTCTTTCTTTCTTTTTTTTCTTTTTTTTTTTTTTTTTCCCCTTTTCCATTATGAGTATGCTGGGCTTATCCCGGAGAGGAAATAAGCATTTATTAGAGCGCATTCCAGGACACAACATGGGTAAGTCTACAGTCATTTCTACAATCTCCAAGGTTTTGTAATAGGGGCAGCACATAGTCCACTGATGTCTGACATTTCTTCTGGTCTATTTACCAACAGTTTGTATCCTGGCACCTTCATTTCTGCTACTTGACTAACAAATGAAATAAGATAATAGGATTCAGTGTCACTCTTCATTTGTTATTGTGGAACTATTCCATCTGCTGAAATGACAGGAGAAAGGAGAAGTTTGGCAGGACACTACAGGTCTGAAGAATTAGCACAATGAACTAGCAAAACTAATCTGCCATTTTTAGAGTGTTTAATTAGTAGCTCTTAGACCTGAGTCACAGTCACAGCCAGTGTTTGACTTTGAATGTCATTCAGGTTGAATTTTCACATGGCAAATATTCCTCAGGAGCAGTTCTCACTCTCAGGTGATCTTTGGGCATATTCTTGAGTAAGCAACACACAGGCACAGTCACAGAGCCAAATATGTTCAAGAGTAATGCAATTGGCTTTGTCCAAGAAGGGTGAAAAGTTGTGTTAAGACAGAAAAGGCTTTGAAGGGAGGAGAGAGGGAGAGAAAGAGAATGGATGAAAAAATATGAGTTAAGCAGGATCTGCAAAAAGTGTTAGGAAGTGCCACTAAATGTGGAAGTGCAAATGGTATGTTATAAAGTGATGTGTTGCCCACAAAATAAATTATAGGACCAACGATAGAAGACAAAAAGATCACTGTAAGAAAGAGTACTCCCTTTCAATATGTAAACACACAAAGAGAGGAAGAAATGTCAGCCCTCATATTTCCTGTTCTGGGGGGCACGGGGTCTGCAGCACCTGTACCATCCTCCATCTTTCAGTTACTGACCCAATGATCACAGCTGAGGTGGCTGCGTGGCCAGCACTAGGGCAGAGATAGGAGGAAGCTGAGATTTTGCCTGCATGTTACCCTGCTCTAACCATGTATTTCTGTAATGATTTGGTCATCTCATGTCCCAACACTGACAGATGCAGTAGAGAGAAAGAGAAGTGAAAAAACCCCAATAAAATTCCAGATATTTCTGCTGCCAAGAACATATTTTGGTTGCTTATTCAGATCTATTTTAGGATTTCACGTTTAATTACTCACTTTTCTCCTGGGAGTCTGTTTAAACCCCTTCAAGGCTACTTATAAAGAGGTCTACAACTACATTTTTGGAACAAAAGTAACTATTACTGGCTTTAATAGAAAGTTCTTCTGTTACAGACAGACGTGCTTGTTAAACCTTTATCCCACTTGTCTCTTAAAAATTTGACCGTTAGTATCACAAGAGCTGAATTTTTCTGAAAATCCATCAGCTATTTAAACACTTAAATGGAATAAAGATTTTCTGAAAATCTAATTCCATACGTACTGAACCCAACAATGTCTTGCTTGAATTCTAAAAATCAAGTTTATTGGAACTACAGGATCAAGCTTGTGCAAGCAAAACCTCAGATTTGCCTTCAATAACTGAATTTCATGAAAACCTCTTCTAGGCTTGTACTTCATGAAAAAGAAACCGATTTGTGAGGTTGGAGAAATAAACAAAAGGTTGACCCATTTATACAAGGGCATTTTTGCAATTTGAAATTTCCAATAGCATAAAAAATGTTGTTTTTTCAAATTAGGACAAAATTGAAATAGATAGAGATTTTTCAAAGGCAAATGTACTCTGATATTATTTTTCAGAATTCCCTAACATTAAACATTTCATTAAAGTAACATTTGAATATTTGACAATATTTCAAATGAAATGTCAAATGAAATTAAGACATAAAATGGACAGGCAAATGCTTACTTGAGACTGGAAATTTTGCCTCATCTCAGGAATTGGAAAAAGTGTGACTTTTTTGCTTGGAAAAAAAACAGGAGTTATAAAACTTTTTTAAAAATAGAAAATATTTTTTCTGAAATAAACATTTTTCTATATAAAATTTATCTTCAACAGATTATATATTTGGCTAGCAACATTTCCAAACTAATACTTTTTGTATGTAGTGATGGGTACTAATTTCTTACAGTTGGATCCTCCACAGTCATCCCCATATTAAAATATTGTGATAAGTGTCTCCACTGAACCCATTTATTTTCTATAAAATTAGTATATATTTTTTTCTTACTTTGCAAGATACCGATTTGAAACATAACCATGCTGTTCTGACCCATACTACCTCCAGAACTATGCCTTAACGTTGTCTGGAGAGTATAAATTGAGCAGAACTGTCTCAGGGACCATTAGGAGTATGATAAGTTATGTTCCAACATCTAGAAATGTTTCTACAGAATATTTAATCTAATGCTGTTTTGAATTCTTTCTGATTTAAAAGTTGCAGAACATAACTGATGAGAATCCAGTTTACTCTGAAATTTGCCAAATGAAATGTTCTGAAATGTGTTTGTAGCCAAATCCCTTCATTCATTTCCTTGTATATAAACACTGCAATTTCTATGGAAAGTGTACGTAACGCTTCATGGGGAATTTCATCTCTAAGTATAGATTCACTATTCCATCCATGTTGACTTGGTTATAACACAAATACATTAAACATGGGAAGATTCAGTGAAGTTGGCATGACATACTCACACCTGAGACTGTTCCTATATTTACAAATATGTACTGAGAACATATAAACAGCTTGTGATCTTGCTGACGTGTCACAAGGTTAGCAATAAAAATTCCAGCTAAAATACATCCTTAATACTTTAATGGATATTCAAAGAATTCAGGTGCTTTTAAAAAAAGCTATTCACCTGCATCAAACTGTATTGAGCCAATACACTGTTCCAACTACTATGCAGAAATCTGTAAATACTTGATCACTGAGTGTATGTTTATTGCATAGAAGCATATGAGGCCTATTCATGGCCAGCATTATTCTTTTCCTAAAACACAGCATTTTAGACATTTTGGACAGCTGCCAACTGCCTGAGATATGAGACACTTTTCTTTGGGAAGAAACTTCTCTTTCAGAGGACTATATATGTCACAAAATTGATGCTTTCCTCCCGGGAGAAGCAGTTGACCTAATTCTGGATTTTACTGTAACTTAGAATCATAGAATCACAGAATGGTTTGGAAGGGACCTTTAAAGATCATCTGTTCCAACCCCCCTGCCATGCAGCAGGGACACCTCCCACTAGACCAGGTTACTCAAAGCTCCATCAAGCCCCACTTTGAACGCTTCCTGGGATGGGGCATACACAACTTCTCTGGGCAACCTATTCCACTGTCTCAGCATGGTCAGAGTAAAGAATTTCTTCCTTATAGCTAGTCTAATTCCACCTTCTTTCAGTTTAAAACCTTGTTCTAGCTTGTACCAACTGAGAGAACAGAGCTTGTGTTTGCACCGGAGCTAGACAAACTGTTAACGAGTTGAGAGCCAAAAGGTATTGCTGATCACAGCAGATTCATAGACTATACTGCCATGACAAAACAAAAATTGGGAAAATCAAGTAGATGAAGTTAGAAGGGGATAAGACAGGGAAAGCATTCTTTGCAAAGAACATGGCATTGCCTCAATCAAAATCTATCATAGCTCTTGGACTCCTCTGCCTACCGTGCTGCCAGGATAAGCCATTTACCTGATCTTCCACAGAAGCTACTGGTGAGGAGAGATGGCATATCATCTCTTCATACAGTTTTGTGCATAACCTGAGCCTGTGCAGAGATACACTGCATGGCACCATTAAGCTTTCACGTACTTTAATGACTTCAAGATTGAAAACTGGGTTGCCCAATATTGTGACTTTGCAGGAATGGGCAGCAATTGAGAAAGAATTCTATGAAACTAGATGTTGCAGTAAGATAAGGAGAATAGCAGTTGCGTTTAAGACCTATTTTAAGTCCTTTTAAGAACTAGCCCTGAAAAATGACACAAATATGTGAAGTAAAAAATTGTTTTCAAAGATCACAGTGTGATTTGAAAAATGGAAAATAATTTATGCAGCAATATAGTGAAAGAGAGTAGAAAGAACTAAATACCATTTAAATAAATACAAATAACTTCTGGCTCTTTCAATTTCCTTTTTATGAAGCCTTTCAAAATGTGTTTTAAGGAAGCAAAATATTTGCATTTTTTCTAGCAGACTCTTTTTTTCTTTCTCTCAAAGAATAAAATGACCATCCTCCTGTTTCCAGCACTTGGGTCCTGTCTGAAATATATTAGGAAAACTTTATGATAGCAATGATGCACCTGGAAAAATACACTTATAGTAAGTATGGGATCTTATGGGAACTAATGAGATGGAAAAAGACTGTTTTATAGCTGTTCTCGAAATTCACAGCGTAAATCATCTACACGAATCCTTGCCTGCTTTTTTTTCCTCTTGGACACTGAACACATTACATTTCGTGTAACAATATTTAACCAGAGGTGCTGACCTTTCCTTTAGTCTTTTCTTTGTTATTTCTAATTTTCTACTTCTATTTTTATTGCCACAGTGTTCCCTTCTTTCATTAAACCTTCCATCCTTGCATTTCTCCGGCCTCCTTCCTCTCTGGATTCTACCTTCAGGTGTGGTGGAGAATCTGAGAACTTCGCTTTTCTCTAACCAAGCTGACACTTCCCATCTCCTGCCCTCATCATTTTATCCTGGTTTTACTCTGTAGCCACAAAGGAAGAAAATAAAATGCCACTTTTACTTATGTTTCATGTACCAGTCCAAAAAAAAGGGTAATAGTCTTACAGAATAATTTCAGAAACTTCCACCTAGATTCAGGTAGAAATGTGTCTCCTACTTACTCAAGAAATGGTCTAATCATGTTTCCTATGGAAAGAAACACCTAAATTAAGGAGGTTCAAAAGGAGACATGAATCATATGATCACAGTGATCAGTGTTGTCCATTTGGGGCACTGGACCAAAGGTGGTTTACTTTACAAATAATAATAATTTTAGTTTGCATTTTTATCACACTATAGAGCCTATCAACTCAAAGGAATTAACAGAAATTTAACATCCTGCCTTTACATGGTTCCTCATGTGTAACACTGAGTATTACACAGTAGTTTTACATTATTATGCAACATACTTAAGTTTCCTAGCATTTTCTCATTTAGGTGTTAGTGTAGGATCATGGAAGGCAGTCAAGAATCCATAGGCCAAAAAGTAACAGTGATGAAGGATTAAATGCAGCTGACGACCAGTTAAATGCTGAGAAATGAGGGGATAAGAGAAGCAGAAGTCCCAGTTTAGAAATGGATTAACAATGAATGTCAGAGTCAATAAAAATATTTAGACTTCAGTAAGTTCTAAGTTCAAAACAGTAACGAAAGTCAAAATGCTGGACTGAAAATGCAATATGTAATCAGTGATGTTGCTCTGATCATTTAATTTTTGTTTTCTTGTCCATTCATTTTGTTGTCTGGACCCTTCCCAGCTTGGAGAAGAGAAGGTTGAGGGGTGAGTTCATTACAGTCCACACATTCCTCAAGGGGGGCAGCAGAGGGGGAGGTGCTGATTTCTTCTCTCTGGTGACCAGTAATAGGACACAAGGAAACGGAATGAAGCTGTGTCAGGGGAAGTTAATGCTGGATATTGGATATTCTTCACTGAGAGAGCGGTCAGTCACTGGAACAGGCTCTTCAGGGAAGTGATCACAGCACCAAGCCTGTCAGAGTTCAAGGAGTGTCCGGATGATGCTCTTAGGTTAGTTTAGTTTTAGGTAGTCCTGCAAGCAGGAGGGAGTTGGACTCAATGATTTTTATGGGTCCCTTCCAACTTGAGATATTCTAAGAGTCATCAGATTCTGATTCTTACCTTTTTCTTGGTGGTTTGGTTGTATTTCTCTTCCCAATTTTTAAGATGTAAACAAACCAAAATTTGGTCATTTGCACACTACAGAGTAACACAGAATTAATTATCACCTGCATATCATAATGGTATGTTTAGAAATTATATTCTAGTGTGAAATATGACCAAACACATAAAAATAATTACTAACTTCCTGCATTACAACAATAACATATACTAACTTACACATTATGGAGGAATGCTAGGGTACACTAGTTGCATACATCACTAGCTGGATTCAAGCTATTACAATTTAATTTATTAATTATTAATGTGCTCAAGAAATTCCTACCATTGTCTTTGATTGTACAGCCACGAGCACACTCCACTCAGTTCACTTTTACAAAAGCGATGGCACTGCTCTTATAAAAGCAGTTAACACAAGAAGAGAAACAATAGGATATTAAGTACACAAAAAAACCACCAGCAACTGCACAAGAAACAGAAGGTATTCATCCTGACTGAAGACAGGTATTGGTCACCTGGGGTCTCCCAGTTGTAAAAGAAAGATTTCGGTGAAGATAGTTCTCAAGGATTTATCTCAGCAAAGTTAACATAAAATGAAGCAAGTTCTCAACAATGAACTCAGATCAAGGGGAAACAGGAAACTGAAAACAATACAGCATTATTTAAAAGATAAGGGTGAACATTTTTAAGAAGGAGTGCTTGTTAGAATCTATATACAATGACATGGTCACTCAGATTTGGACACTGTTGAAAAGAAAAGGACTTTGAAGATACTTATTTCATAATTGTGACTGTAAAACATTTATTAACAGATGCAGGACATTAGATGTTAAATACTGTGTGCAAATTTCTTTCCTTACAGTTACAACAATAAGTCTACAGAAGGCCTAATCTCATCGTGATCCCAATTTAAACTTGATTCTAACTTTCGTAGCCTGATCTAGGATTTCAGCAAGATTAATTTAATTTTTCGTACCCATTTTGAATATAAATGCGTTTTTCTCTACCTTACCATGAATGAATGACAAAGCACTTCCAACATTATTTCTATTAATTCAGTTTACTATCATAGTGAGAACAAAAGGAATCAACACAATGTATTCCAGTCTTTAAAAATAGTGATGATATTTGTAAATAAAGAGCATTATCACACAATAAAGAATTACAATGTATGTGAATAAAAAGCATTTTATAAAGCAGCAGACAGTGAAAAATATTTAACTTCAAGGCCATGCCTCTGACACGTACTCTGTTGAATTTTACATGGTTCTTTTTAGTTGTTTCACAAGCACAATAATCACCATGTTGGATGTCCTGCTTTTCAGATGCAATCTGGGTGAATAAATATGTTGATTAAAGATCCACTGTTGCAACATGAAGAAAGGCTTAACAGCCTGAAAAAGAATGGTTTAACTAGAGTTAGACCTCTGCAGTATTAACAATCACTAGTAACTCTATGGTGGCAAGATTCAGCCATGTCTGCCCATCAGTTGGAAAAATGGCACCAGAAAATGTTAGGTTTTAGTGCTAACAAACCACTTAGAACAGAGCCCATCATTAACAATTATCTACTAATTTCTGTAAAGATTCTAGGTCAAACCCCGCTTAATATTATTTACTGCAAATTCACAGACTGAGCAACCTGGTCTACTGGGAGGTGAGCTTGCCCACGGCAGGGGGTTTGGAACTTGATGATCTTTAAGGTCCCTTCCAACTCTAACCTTTCTAAGACTCTATGATCTATACCTTCGTAGTTTTAATTCACCCTCCATTTTCAATTTCAAAACTGTAAGCTGAGCTACAGGAATTTCCATGATGAAAAATTACCAAAAAACTGAAAAAATAATAATATGGAAAACAAATGTGTTTTCATACTAGTACAAATCACTTCAGGAAAGAATTGTGCATATGCTTCTACTCCACAAATATAAACATTTGAACATTCCCTCTCCATTAAGCTGTTTTATGTATACCAAACTGTACTTAGACCTAAGTTTCTATCCCACCATAAC
>VXAK01021248.1:11784-26830 GCA_013399435.1 Arenaria interpres
TTAGATAATTGTCTACTGAACCTAACCCAAACAGCACATGTACCTGTTCCAGCGGAGTTCACACACTTCCTTTCCACCTTTTTTACTTTCATCTATCTTCTTCAGTGGACAATATATTAATGTAATTATATAAAGATATTCCTTAGTGTTTTGAAGGAAACACCTTTGCATATTGTACTTTCTCCCACAGTAAGCTTAACTGTTTTTTCTTGCTGTAACACTTACTGTTGGGTAAGGTGCTTGCTTTAAAGAAATAATATTAATACAGACCTGCAATTAATCTCTTGAATTAAAAAGATGACATTCATAGACAGGCAAAGAATAAAATCCTATCTTCTATGTTCAGAACATGCAGTATCAATGCAGTTTATTTTGCTGTAAAAGTCAGGATGGTAGTGTTTAAATAGTTCATGTGAAAGCCTGGTCTCACTCTGTAAGTTGTGAAACTGAGATTTATAATCATAATGATGAAAAGCCATCGATATTCTGTGATAACAGCTTGATTTCTGAAAAGAATGATCTCTTTCATAATTCACAGCTGGGATAATTTGACTGAGTCTGCTTAAGTGAAGGTAACCGAGATAAGGTAATACAGAGAATATGGTTCTGTGCATATTGCACATTGTGGCAGAGTTGTGGCTGCTTCTATTTAGATGCATTAGTCTTTTTCTTTGTAGGTCAATTATAAATCACCCCTGCCAGCAGGCACACCACATAAAATAGGATTCAAGTGAATATTTACATGGCATTTAAGGGGATCTTTAACAACTTCTCACCAGGATTTCTAATCGTTAGACACTAATAAAACCCAGGATGTAATTCTTGCTAGAATTTTAAAAGAATAGAAGAATCATTATAAATGCATGAAAACCACACCATTTTCAGCACTATTTAAATTTTCAATAAATGAGGCTTGTCATTCTTTAGTTGTCCAAATGTAAGCCTAAAAAAAAAAGAAAACTCTGGCTTGTTTGAGTAAACAAAGAACCATTAAATATTTTCCACTATTTGATAATACGTTTTTTGACAGAACAATACTTGCCATATTTTTGAATAAATACTTTCTTTACAATATGAAAGTATTTAATTAGAGGAAGAAAAGTCATACTTTCCTTATCTAAAGAACATCTCATGAATGCTGAAGTTCTCCAAAATTTAGATGTATATTGTGCACTTGAAGATTTATAACCAATTTTATAAGGCATAGAGTAATTCTGTTACATTTTTAATCAGAATTCTAAAATCACTATAAAACACATTACTTTAATACATCACAATAAAAATAACATTATTTCTTAGAGAAAGGTAACTTCAGCTGTTCTCAACTGAGAATAATAAGATAACTTTGTAAGTAAAATGCATCTTTCCAAACATAAGGAAAATTATTTTTTCTCCTCATCCTTCATATTTGAAATGTGTTTGAAAGACTTGTTCCTGGCATTCACTTATTCACTGTTCTGTAGCAAACTCTGGAGCAAATTTGGAAAACTTATTCTTCTAGGCTATTGGTTACTGCATCCTATTTGATTTCCTCGGCAGCTTGAAAAGGTCCTTTCTTTCCCTTGAATACTTACTTGCTCCCACTTTCAGCAAAAGTTATCACTATCATTATTTTTGAGCACTGATGTCAAGCTGTTCTAACCTGCCAGAAGACTCCATTTGTTAGCAATCCTGAAATTAGAATTTACACTCTGCTTCAGAATGCCGACTCCAAACAAAAAGAAAAAGGAAATATTGAGAGCCCTACAGCTGCGCCTTGGGCTCATTGGAGGGTTTGGTGCGCCTCATTATTCCCTCCGGGAGTAATGAGGGTCCTGATGAGCTCCTTCAGACAGGGAGCCTCGGGCTTGACGCTTAGTGCTGCCACCCCGTGGCCAGGAAAACGACTGAGGATGATCCCTAAAATTTCTAAGCTATTAGACGTCAGAATAACAGGAAATCAAGGTTATTTTTTTTCCAAGTGGAGGGGAAAAAAAAAAAAAAGTGTTTATTCCCATAGAGAATTAAGCCATGTTTAATTAAAGGAAGAAGGGAGGGACTCAGACAAGGGAACCTTGGATACCAAATAACAAACAGAAATTGCTAAACATTGAAGTGACTCAAAGTATTAGCAAACATGCATTGTAATTTTCCCACAAACTTTGGCAGATCTGCAAAGTGGAGCTCTGTATACACATCCCTGTTCAGGGATTCAACTTCCTTTTAGAGGACTCCAGCGACATTAATTCCTGTCTACCCACTACTTCCTGCAGCTGCTGTGGCCTAAAAGAGACAAGCAGGATTGACATTGGTAGAGTTTGATCATCCCTTATATGACTGAGGGTTCCAAACTGTTTTCAGGACCTTTGACTGTGGGAAGGGAAATACCACTTCTTGGTTTTCCACAAGCACTTTTAACTTTCAGTTGTTCTGTCTCATCCTCCCTAAAGTGTCATGTCTGTCCACATTCAACCAAGTATGACCAACCAGTATGCAAACGGGAACCTGGTGCATTAATTAATTTCTCCCCCTCTTTGCCCCAAACATCAGTAGTTATGTCTAGAACTGCCTTGTTGGAGCAATCTCTCACTGGCCAGCAGCTGGTCTCTTAACTTGTCTTTCAGTCCAGCCCAAGGATTGCACAGATCACGGGCAGGCTCTGCAGTGTGCTCTGGAATCCATCATCCCCAGACTTCCTGTTAGTTAGGTGTTTAGGCATTACTTGCAAAGTAATTCCTCATTCAGCATAAAAATGACTCTCTCTTATTTCATTATTTATCTATATGTAACTGGTTAGACATTCAATGGAATTTACTTTATTACAGGAAAACCAAGCCCAACCATCTAATTTGTGTCACATGGTAAGATGGGATGTACCTTTCCCTAGTTCAGAAAAGACACCTCATTTAAAAACTGACCCTTAAATAAAGTTGTAAGTTGTTACATCCTTTTATCACTCCTTCACAAGAAAAATTCAAGGAAAGCATCTGCTATCACTTTTCTTGAGTGAAAGATCAGAAGTGGTCAGACTAGCAAAGAGTTTATGATTTGCCCTTCCTGATGCAAAGTTTGTGGCAGTCAGCAGTGGACACTACATCCTGTAGCCATAAAATGAAGACTCTACTACTTCTTGTCTATTATCCCTTCTCTGCTTCACCTGCTTAGCTTCTAAACTCTTGGTCTGTTACTGTATTTATGTTGAACTATTTATGCTGAATCATACACAGTACATCCTTGATTGTCCTTGTTACAAACATTTTGTAGGTAAAGAATATAACCGAATACAAGTGGTGGGAAGGAAACAAACCAGGTGTTTACAAAACAGAGCACATACCTGAACCACAGCAAGCCAGATTGCTGACATGCATCTGGTGCAAACTGGAGTAAAGCATATCCTCAGACAGAATTTAAAATCTGCTCCTGCCAGATAAATGGTTCCTTCAACCTTTTAGTCTGCCAAGCACTAAATTCCTACTCAGTCATCCTCGAGCAATAACTATTGAATTCTAGATAATTCATGCAGTCCACAGATCCAGCTTTGTAACAGGTTATTCAAAGCAAATCAATTCAGAATTAGTTTCTTTTAGACAATGAAGTAAACTGAAACCTGTGGAAAGTATACTCCAAAGACTAGTCTTTATTCTCAATTCGTCATCTCAGATCCCCTACCCTCAAAGAAATCCCCCGTCCTCAGAAGTATCTTTAATAAAATACTCCCTCTCAAAACAATCACAAATTTAAGTCAACAGATCCCAAGTTCATCTTCCTGTTTTTTTCTCCTACTAGTCCAGTTCTCCAGTGACAAATAACTTTTCTTTAATCATAGCAGAAGAAAGTTGCCCCCTTGTTCATACGCACTGCAATACAATCCTTAATTACATAATCAGAAAGTATTTTTCCCAAAGGACCCTGCTTCATTCAGCATACCAGATGGAGTACACTCGAGGAATGAATTAAGGGCACCTGGTGGTTAGAGATCTATGTGCAAGGTTAAAAGGAAAAAGAAAGGGAAACAAAACTGAACAATACCGTACAGAAGTAGATTCTACTCCAGGTCTGCCGCTGCGTTCCCAAGTGACTGCTAAAAAAATCTTTTAACTCAAAATTTGTCCAGTTTGCTATTCACTATGTATTTCTCATTTTCTGATTGATGAAATTAAGAATCCGGCTCTAATGTGTAAAAATTCTTACAATACAATGATGAATAAACCAACACATACTTAGAACATGTGAAATGCTTCAACACCCTGAAAAATAATTTCTAGCTGGTTTAACTGAAGCGAATTTACAAAAATTAGAAACATTTTAGTCTCTCATGGTCTCAGTATCCTATCTGTAAAATGGGAATAAGAACTTCTGATGTTTCTGTGAAAATCGGTTTGCTTATATTCATTTGAAGGTCTAAGCCACATTGGCATGGACGTCTTGGAAGAAAGCTAAGAGGAAAGTAGTCATATATTGTTTATGTACAAAAATATTTCAATTCAGAAATAAGGCCTAAATCATGCAAATGTATGAGAAAAACAGTAAATTTAAAATTTATTTATTAATTGAGTTTCTTTATCCTGCAGTAAGCAGGGTAAGTCCTGTGGAAAAACCTTTATAAATTCAGTAATGACGATATCATCATCAGTTTATACATGAGAATTAAATTAAGGTTGTGCAGAAAATTTGGATGATACTTTCCAGTATTTAAGCACTTGATTTTTTATTGTAACTGCACACACATACACAAGCCATGAGAGAAGCTAGCAGGAATCAGAGAATGTCTATTTGAAATGTTGTCTACATAAATATTGACAATCAGTTCTCAACTAATAATTCAGCTGTTAATGAAAAGGTTTTAAGATTTAAAAAAAAAATAAATGTGTAAACCCAGACCATTGTTACCCTAAGCAAATGCAGAACAGTAAAAAAGGGAAAATCAGACTTCTGATCCTGAAGGCGGCCAAAAAACCCCTTATGGTTAGTAACATTACAAAATACTTGGAACAGTTGTTAGCAAATGCATGTGAAGATTTACGTCTGTCTTAAACACCGACTCATATAAAACAAGAACCTTCAAGCAAATGAATTTACTTTTGAAGATAGCAAGGAATTTGATTAAATTCCTGGGAAATTAAACACATCAACAAGGCATAATGTTTAACACAGCATGTAGTTTAAATTTCAATATTTCATACTGCCATTTAATACGTAAATGTCATTTTCAAGTTGAATGAGTGCTCCTCTTCTTGGTACGCTGATGCATCTAACCTCCTGGATATCTGCTGCTGAACACATGTGATGGAAGTGGTTTGCAAGTTTTTCATATGTTGCAAGTGATTGTTTATCGTTTATCTACTTCAGCAAGGCAAAACTCTATGGTATGTCAGTTTTTGCTTAGTACTACTAAGTAACACACAATTTATAGACATGAACAGGATATTCTGTCTGCCTGCATACTTCCATAGAGTGGAAGATACCTTTCCAGTAGCCTGGCACAGGTATCTGATTTCTCCAGACAATCTGGAATTTCATTACTGTAATTTACAATGTTTCAAGATCTTAGCTGAGCAGAGACATTAGACATAGGTTAAATCCAGTTGACCTCTGATTAAGCATATGATTAAGTGCTCCAATAAGTTTGTGTGTTTTCTTGTTGTTTTAAATAAACATCAATATTAATACCTAGTAAGAATATTGCAAGGCAGAGCTGTGAGCAGTGCAGTTATTCAGGAGTTAAACAGGTACATTGCTTGTAAATAAAATGTTTCTCTTCTTAGTACACTGTGCTGAGAATGTAGAAGAATCTGTCTCAATTAGAGCTCCTTAAAAAGGAATTAAATACTTTGTAATGAGATATAAAACCATCATGCATAGATTGCTCCTTCACATCGAATCCAGATTCAAAATGAAAATGTTATTATCTGCTGCCTGTTTGAGCTTACATCTACATAAAATGAGCTTGGTTTTCCAGATACATTCATCTTAGAAAAATATCTGTCACAAGTATGAGACAATGATTTGCACAACTATCCTGTTCGCACATGCCTGAAAGACTGCATCTAGGTCAGTCTGCCACATTATTCCCAAGGGTTTATTTAAGCTCCACAGCTTCACCTATATGCACATAACATTCCCACATGGCAAGAAATCTATGTACGCTAATAAACCACAGAGGGGTTGCTAAATCAAGATCTAAGACATGAAGAATGCATGATCTACGGCAAAACTTCCAGATTTGCTCTAGGTTTGCCAAGTCTGTTCCAGGCCCCTTCTCACTAGTAACCCATTGAAACCTCTCTCATCTATCATGTAAGTGTTTTAAGCACTGTCTGCCATTTACTTTCAACGTCCACACAAACCTCATTGAGCTGGTATGGTGCACCAACCTATGACCTACAAGGCGGGGGTAGAGAAGACAGAGCTTTTACGAAGTAGAACTTCAAGAGACATCTAGGAAAGCACAATAAAGGCAGCTACCGAATATGCAACAACTTGGTCATTAAAAAAAGTGTAAGTTTATGTCTGAGTAGTTTTGAGTTGTTGGCAGTTGTTGAGCCTACATCCACCATTGTTAAAAAATTACAAGTATGCTGGTTGCTCCCGTCAACTTCTGTACCCATAAATTTCTTGGTGCAGGAGGTTACATTCCTGAGCCAGTTGTTGGAGCTGATGCTATGTTCAATTCAGCAGCCTGCATCTTTTGGCTTTTTCTTGCAATCCAGAAACAGGGAGCACTTCAAGGGATGAGCAACATAGCAGTTTGGAACTGCACAATTAACGTAATTATAATCAAGGTCTGTGGCACCACCTAAAATTTTTAGTGTAAGGGCCACAGGATTCAGTTCCAACACTGCCGGTCCATAGACAAGAAATCCAGTGACTAACACAGGGAGCCTGCAGTCACAATCAAAAGAAGAATAGACTGAAATGACAGCAGTGTCTCAGCAGAAGTGATTCATGCGTACTTAATTAAGCCTACTGACTGTAAACACCACTGATGTGAATCAGTATAAGAACTCCAGTAGCTGTCTCTGGTGGTGAACTAGCACCTCTTTCAAACATGGGGCAATAACTAGAACACTGTCAGCAGCACTGCCTTACCTCTGATGCTCTGGCGCTCAACATTGTTCTGCACAATCACCAAAACGATTGGAAATAGTGGGTCCTTTACTTCTGCCAGGTAACCATGAACTAGGCCTTTAGCCATCTCCATACACACTGGTTTTGCCTTCTGCACTGGCTGGATTACCATGATCTGCTGCAGACTTTGTAATTCACATGAGAAACAACAAATCCATCCAGCCTGATGGCTTACAGGTTCACACATTGTTTCTGGACGGTGATCCTCCTCAGGAGGGCATCTCATAGGAAGGATATTTCTCCTTGCCATTACTTATTATACAATAGAAAAGGGTGGATTTGTTGAAAGACTGAGGAAGGCAGAGGAAGGAAGGAGAGAGAAGGCAAGACACGGAATTGTTCATAGTCCAGCAGGGTGCAATCATTTTCTTCATATATCCAGTTCTGCCTAATGACACCTATGAATGACACCTATGAAAGGAGGTTCACCTTTCCCTTCCTTCCATGGGTCCCCAAAGGCAGGACCCTCCATTCACAGAATCACGGAATTGTCGGAGTTGGACGGGACCTCTAGAGATGATCTGGTCCAACTCCCCTGCTAAAGCAGGATCGCCTAGAGCACATTACTCAGGATATGAATATGAATTCCACTTCATATATCTCCAAATGGTCTGGACATAGCCTCTCTTCCTTGAGACGCTAACAGCGGGACAAGTCACATAAAAGGCAGTATTTGCATGTCACAGAAGGAGAGAAAATTAGGGCCTTTCCAAGACAGGAAGTGTTTATGTTGTAATGTGCAACTGTTTTGTTGCTTTGTCAACAACAAGTGCCAAAAGTGTACATAAATTCACAATAAAAGGTGAAGAAATACATTGGCAGTACTGCATCAGTGTTCCATTGACAGCTCTTTATCCAATGAAGGGTACTTCCCTCTTAGGTTACTAGGAACAGCTTGCAGAGCTTGCCTGCTGTGAAGGTAAGTCCTTCTTCACAGCAGTTTCACTGCACTACTGGAAGGGTCCACTTTGGGGTTAAGCTGGTCAAGTAACTTGAAAAAAAAACCCGCTAAGAATCCCAAACGAAACATGTATCTGTAATGTTTTGCTGAAAAGGAAAAGGAAGCCTGGGTGATTAGACATCAGTTTGGGAGCTGCTGCTGAAAAGTCCATGCTGACTGACAATATACAGGTAAAAAAAAATAAAAATGCCAAAACAACAACAACAACAACAAACCAACCACAAAAAGAGGCTTGGGCTACCAGCCAGCTCAGCCAAGGAGTTAACAGCAGAATGTTGGGAAGTATATTCTAGAGGAACATTTCACTACTATTTTGCAGCAACTCCAACAAGGTGGGCACCTGACTCTAGCTGGTAACATCAGTGGACAGATGCTCAGTCAGTGTTGGCAGGATACCTGCAGCCACACAACTGTGCCAGATGTATCAGTGACACTATCCAGAAGCACCCTTGGAATAAATGCTTGTAAGCCCTTCTGTTTTCATCATTGTTGGTAACAAAATACCACTTCTCCCATTAAGAACATACAGGCTGAACATTGACTTTCCTTCTGTATTTCAGGCCTTTCTGCATTAAGCAAGAGAAAGTGCCATCTACTTCCCACAACCACAAACACTTCTGTGATAATCTTTCTGTAGTCAGTAGTTTATTTTGTAAACTTCAAGGTGGTACAAGTAATGAGAAAATACAACTTTGCCACGTCAGGAAAGTTCTTCTAGTATACATATTTCATCCCTATCACCTCTTCCTCTTTGATTTGTTATCAAATAACACCTTAGGTACTAGGTTCCTGATTGGTAGTTAAAAGAGAGACATATGTATACCTTGGAGCCTTGCTGCAGACAATTTTAAGGGGATGTTGTATTTCAGTCCATGGTCACCGAATCCCTGACAAGTCTATGATGCATGTCAACAAGTTACTATTTTGAAGGGTGCAAAGGACACTGTTGGCACAAGCAACAACGGTCAAAACACGTGAGTCTATTACTAACCCAAAATGGTCTTGGTCAGGGGCTAAGCATGTACAAAGCATCTGCTCTCTTCCTTCCACTATTAGAACTGCAACTTCACTCTGAAGCATAGACAAGTTCATATTGCTTCTTCTACATGCAAGACTGTAGTCCACATATTCTCTGAATGTAATAATCAAATTAATCCTGAAAATATCACACAATTATCACCTTGCCATTTAACTAGGTACAGATTTTAAGAGGCTGTAGATTTAACTTTGCTAAATAAAACATATTCACAGTAGCCTTCTCTTGTTTTCGCTCACTGGAGAATGGCATACGTGCTACCCAAAACTGAACTTGCGTTTGCTGCGAGAAAAGAAAACAAAACAGGAACCCTATATGTTTCAACAGGATTTTGGTCTAAAATTTCATATTCAAGGCAAGTCTCACACTTTGGCATAAGGAGCATTGAGCACAGTTAACTCTCCTACAGCGACCATTAACACCCCTCGCACTCAGAAGTACAGCTGAGGTGACAGTGACAACTGCAACATACCCAGCTAGATGGCCTGAACCTTCAACTAAAATCTCCTTTTTCTGGAAGAACTGTTTGGTTAAAGATTATGAATCAGGGGGGGGGGGGGGAGGGGGGGAGGCACCCAAAACTAAACCTTTGCAACTTGCATTTTTAATCAGAATTTTGCCTGTTTATGATTTTAGAAAGAAGACTAAACTGAATCTAATATGGAATTTTTATTTTAATTTAAAATTTGAAGCATTATGAACAATTTTTGTGATCCGAGTTACAACATTTAGCCATGCAAATAGGCAGAACAGTATCTACACTGTTATATTGAGGAAAATATTTCAGTTTCATATGTACTGAAAACATACATACCAGCACCAAAGGCAACATAGTTTATATTCAAACAGCAAAATAAAGAACACATTTTATAATTAACAAGTTTTTCCTGTATTTAACGTTCTTCTCCTTGAAACCTACATCAACACAAGGGAATTTAAGGGTTTTTCTTAAGAACAGCTAGAGTTGCCACAGTAATATATTAAAATCTTAATCACTCTCTGCTATTTACATCCAGAAGATTATAAACACTTTAGTTACATCAATATTGCACACTGGAGCTCAGATATTTCTGTATTATGTTAGTAGAGACCATATAATACTGGAGCCAGAGGCACCACAGCTGCTCGGGCAAACGAGCCCTGCTCTCACAGCACCTCTGGGAAAACAAACGCTGTCATGTCCTAGGTTGGATTGAGCAAAGCTCTAGAACCTCCATCCTGCTTGCAGATGTAAAGCAGATATGTAGTTATTAATATTTAATTTAGAACCCTATGTTCTGCATGTTTACCTTCTAGTATCAAATGGTTCCTATGCTATTACAAAATCGAAGGTCCTAAATCAATACCACTTATTTAGAGCACTAAAATTGAAAATATGATAACTTCTTATATTTTATATGGATAGGGGAGGAAGGAAAGTTTTTATTTCTTATGTCCGTAAAATTCAGAAATGAACTGAATGCAAATCACTGAAGTTACACATAAGCCTCCAACCACTGAGCTACCGGCTAGGACTTCAGATCACCTCTTTCCATCTCATATGGAGGAAAATTGTACCTAAGAGGAAACACCAACCAGTATTTTGACAGCTGAGAATATTAGCAGAAAAACTCAAACATGCATGCTGCACTCAGGTAAGGTGCATAACTGAGTAAGGCCAAGTCTTGCTTTAGCAGGGAAAAGCAGTTGTAACTACTGCTGTGTAAGAACTAAATCTACACGGCATAAACCAGCACTTCACAAATATCTGATCCAACCAAGTAAGTTGACCTGGATAATAGGCACGTTAAATAGGCCAGAGAGAGTACTGAGCTGATGCAGATAAGCTCCTTTCAGTATTTAAGTTGGCTTATTCCTGGCTTGGTTTCTTTGCATGGTCTAGCATTGCCATACACCCAGAAAAAAACATGCAAATAGAAGCTTTAAGATTATATATGATTTAGCATGCTTAAACACATTTTAATAAAAAACTTACTACTTGGGTAGGTTGAAAGCCTTTTACATTGTGCAAGGAACCACACAGACAGATTAGTGCATAGAAAGTTGATTCTCTACTAGTTTTTTAAAATAAATAAATAACAGAAAAAAGGGAGTGATCTTTGGCAGCTTTTTTCAAAAGCTGTTGAACTGACAATGACTTTTCTTTAAAACATGAACAACAAAAAACTTAGGTAAGAATGTGTATTGTTTCATCCTCTATCTTTATGGATCAGGTTGTCTAAGGCCATAATGAATGAATCTTTGTTTGTGTTAAATAGAATGAGGCATAAGGAAGAAGATCAATAAACGAAGTGCCCTTTTGGAATAACAGTTCAAAAAGATCTCAGACACAACTTTTGGTTTTGCCCTCAGACGATGGCCTTACCATATACAGAACCATAGAACAGCTCGAGTTGGAAGGATCACCCAAACCCAACTCCTCGCTCCTTGGACTACCTAAAACTAAACCATACGACTAAGAGCATAGTCCAGACACTCCTTCAACTCTGACAGGCTTTATGCTGTGACGCCGGGGAGCCTGTTCCAGTGACCGACCTTCCTCTCAGTGAAGAGCCTCTTCCCAGTGTCCAATCTGAACTCCTCCTCATGCAGCTTCATTCCATTTCCATGTGTCCTGTCACTGGTCAGCAGAGAGGGATCAGCACCTACCTCTCAGGTACCCCCTTGATGAAGTTGTAGACTGTGGGGAGTGAGGAACTGTGGAGAGGTGCTGCTGAGCGAGAGCTCGGCAGGTGCTCTTGCAGTGATGGGAAGGAAGCCTCGAGAACAGTAAACGATGACCTTGTACGGTAACGTGAAGGCACCAATATAGATAGCAAGCCAGCGAAAGAGATAACAAAATAACAAAACAAATAATAATGACTAATTGGCCTGGCCGCACAAACATTTCTACGTAGCCAATTGTATTGCCCACAACAGCGTGTGGACAGGCCCCACAACCTATCTGTGTAGAGAGCACAGCGCGTGATCAAAAGAGAGAAACTATATATGCTGTAAAAATAAAACATTAAATGTCTTCGCTTCACCACCTGGCGGAGTCTGTGCCCTTTATTACCGCAGTAGACCATGACGAGGTCACTCCTCAGCCTTTTCTTCCCCAAGCTGAACAAGACAAGTGACCTCAGTTGCTCAGGGCAAGTAAGTCTTGCCGTTGAGACCTTTCACCATACTGGTCTCCCTCCTCATGACACTAATAGTTTGATGTCCTTCTTATATTGATGTGACCAAAACTGTACACAGTACTTGAGGTGGGCCCACACCAGTGAAGTCTAGAGAGGAGACAACCAACTTCCTTGACTGGGTAGCGATGCTGTGCTTGATGCAGCCCAGGACATGGTTGACCCTTCTGGCTCCCAAGGCACACTGTTACCTCGTATTCAACTTGCTATCAACCCAAATGGCCAGATCTCTTTCTGCAGGGCTGCTCTCCAGCCTCTTGTCCCCCACTTTGTACGTTTAACCAGGAAACACAATATATTTCCCAGCTGCGTGCAGCACACGTGCAACTGCAGATGAAACTTACCTTGGGTGGCTGATCTGGCATCCATTACTTTAGACCTCATCTGAGTTGTTACTAGGGCAAGTAAGTAGGTTTTAGTCCAGCAAATCAGCTGGTATAGGGTTAAGAAAGTCTAGAGTAGAGCCCCCTCCCTGCCTCATCACTGTAGGAATAACCTCAAAGACAAACAAGGTATTCTGATTTTGTTTAAACACTGAGAGGGGACTGAAGAATCAGGAAAAATAATCCCTCTTTCCCCATAGTGCGTAACACAGGAACTTTCAGGAAACACAGCCAGCCCCACCAATACTGCTTTAGCAAGTTTATGACTTGATACTAAATATATACAGAATTAGCAATAAATTTACACAGTGATTTTAATGAACTGGAATTTGAACATTTTGTCTGCATTTTCAAAATTCCTGTGAAAACTGCAACACATTTTAAAAAAATGAGGCCTTCCAGGTCTTAAAGCTTGTACTATTAATTTTTATGGCACTAGTTAAAAAATGAATGTAACTGCTGGATGCCAACTACATTCACGTGAATATTACTGTACACTTCATAGTAACAGCCGCTTCTGATGTCACTTTTTCATTTTAGAGTTACAGCAAATTAAGCATTTGCCCTAGATTGCTTAAAAAGTACAAAACTAAAAAAGGCTACCCAAAGACTTATCTCTACTGCACCACAGGTCTGAACACTGACTACACAGCAGCACCCTAAAGTCTGTGAGCAACATCTGCTCACACAAGTTGAAAATGGACCTCACAAAAAAAGTGACTCAATAGTTGCAATCAATAGTCTTAACAACAAAAAGATGTTGCAGTACCATGTTTTACAAGATTACATTAACATCCTTAAAATCTACAATGTTGAAGTATCACGCTAAATGCTAGGAATACTGTAATCAGTTTTTATTTGTTCAATTACACAAAACACGTTAATTCAGTTTAAAAAAAGTCTCAAGACAAAAGGCAATAGTTTGGCTTTTTATTTGTAAAGCATAAAGCATCTCCTCAACTAAAATCAAGTTCTAACAATTCTGAGGAGTCCACAGAGGCTACGCTTACTTACAGTTTAATATCAGCAAAAAAAAAATCTGTTAACATTCCAGATTACTGTAGAAAAAGTGTATACCACACTTATGGCATACATGATTTGTAACAAGCAAAAAATACCCTGTTTTAAAAGTAATCTCCCTTCCAAATAGATTTTCATTTTAGTGCACTCTCCGTAGGCTTTACATGTAGAGTCCTCTATATACAAATAAGTACAACAAATTGGTACAGTATTTATTGCAACAAATTAAGAATGCCATAATATACACAAATTAAATTAGCCCCCACAGCTTGCATACTCTCTTGCTTCTTATTCCTCCCATGAAGCAGTCTCCTTCTCTGGTTCTAAGATTAAGTTCTTTCACTGAAAGGCACGTACTTCTCTACAACAGAAGAAACAGATGCATTAATCTGAAATGCCCTGTTTCAAGAGGAACTTTAGCCCACATTTTTGAAGATCAAACATTATGAAAAAACCCACAAGGATGTAACATTTTAGTATTCAATTTGCCTGTAAAAACACATAGTTACCCTATTACCGTGAAGCGAAGTGCCATAAAAACTCCATTCATTTAAACCTCCCAAATAGAGACAGCTCACTTACAAAAAAACCTGTTTTTTTAGCATGCTGGATGTATTTTTAAACTTCCAAGGCTCCTGAGCTCCTGTTCAAACTTTGGTAACTCTTGGCAGCATTCCATAACTGGAATGCTATCAAAAATAGGGTAAGTACTTTTCCTTGTGTGCTGCAGTGTAGCAAGTAGTTTGCATGTAAAAGTGATCTAATGAGGATTGTGAACTATGAGTGTGATATACCTTTGAAAAGTAAAGATGTGATATTATGGTACTGTACTTCAGTTGACATGTAGATGAAGTTGCATGGTGAGAAACCAAAGGTTAGCATTCCAAGCTTTGACACATAATAGTACGTTATTGAACAAAATGGTTAAAACAAACTCTTCAGGTAAGCTGCCCCAAGCTGAAGAGGCACAGAGACTAGCTACATGTGTGATGACGAAAGTGGGAATACACTTAAATTGCATCCATGTTACAACAGAGGGCACTGTGGACTTTTCTTCATATAGCTCTGAAAGAAAAGCAACATCTGAAGTAGTAACTGTATCAGCAGACCAGTACACTAACACTGAATACTATACTTTCATTTCTCTGCCTAGTCTTGTAAAGAGTCAAACAGACTTATCAGCTAACCCAATACAAGCTTATAGGGATTTCTAACATATGCATACTGTGCTGTAGAGTACCAATTTTAAAATAGCTTGACTGTTTTAGTCAAGAAAAATGAAAGCAGAGAGGATACTACTGCAGTCTATTAACAGTTCATAAAGCAGCAGCAAAAAAAAAATATAAGCATATAAAACAAT
>VXAK01021249.1:0-16776 GCA_013399435.1 Arenaria interpres
TTCCCAGCGATAGGACGAGGGGCGACAGGGGCAAGCTGGAACATAGGAAGTTCCGCTCAAAAAGGAGGAAGAACTTCTTTCAGGTGAGGGTGCCAGAGTCTTGGAACAGGCTGCCCAGGGAGGTTGTGGAGTCCCCTTCTCTGGACATTTTCAAGACCCGCCTTGATGCAGTCCTGAGTAATGTGGTCTGGGCAATCCTGCTTAGCAGGGGAGTTGGACTAGATGATCTCCAGAGGTCCCTTCCAACTCTGTCGAATCTGTGAATCTATGAAACTATAAAGGATATTTTTTAGAAATACTGCTTATCATTTGCGGCCTACCTTCCAGCAGGGACCAGGCCCCTACACCACTTTTTAGAAAGACTTCTTGAAGTTAGGATAAATTTCAGAACATGATATTTTCTGTATTATCCAAAACACAGTATTTTTTCTTTATTTTCTTTATTTTTTTGTAAGTTCCCAGCACCAAGCTATATTTTCCAATGCTTACGAAAGCCTTCTATATATACTTTAAGTAGATTACCTTTTTAGAAGGCAGCAAAGGAACAAGAAGTCAAACTAGGTCCCACTGCATTAACCAGATAACACAGGAAGATTGTACCCAATCAGCAAACAAACAAAAAGGGACTTACTCCTCTTTAGGCTTGACTCCCGTTTGCTGCAAGGATGCTGTCAGGTACACGTTAGCATTTCCTTAACTCCATGGAGGAATCTAATCTCCTTTCAGCACTGAGTTTCCTCGTAGCACCCAACATAAGGACATGGACCTGTTAGAGTGAGTCCAGAGGAGAGCCATAAAGATGATCAGAGGGCTGGAGCACCTCTCCTATGAAGACAGGGACAGAGAGTTGGGGCTGTTCAGCCTGGAGAAGAGAAGGCTCTGGAGAGACTTTATGGCAGCCTTCCGGTACCTGAAGGGGGCCTACATGAAAGATGGGGAGGGAATGTGGTGATAGGACGAGGGGCGACAGTTTTAAACTGAAAGAGGGGAGATTTAGATTAGCTATAAGGAAGAAACTCTTTCCTGTGAGGGTGGTGAGACACTGGAACAGGTTGCCCAGGGAAGTTGTGGATGTCCCATCCCTAGAAGTGTTCGAGACCAGGTTGGATGGGGCTTTGAGCAACCTGGTCCNNNNTGAGCAACCTGGTCCGGTGGGAGGTGTCCCTGCCCAGGGCAGGGGTGTTGGAACTCAATGATCTTTAAGGTCTTTTCCAACTCTAACCGTTCTATGATTCTATGATTTTGTTTCATTGGCTCAGGGTTCATCAACAGTTTGCAAAGAATTAAATTAGGACAAGTCAAATAAGTATTTGCAATTGTGTGAAAACTGTACAAACATTCTAAACTGAGCTAATCTAAGAAATCTATAGCTAGAAGTTCTTGAAAGAACAAGAAACCTCAGCCACAGAAGCTCTACAGCATCTTCATTTAATAAAATTAGGAATTTTCTACATTCAGAAAGGGATGTGGTTCAAGCAAAGACATTTAGTATATCTCCTCTCAGTGGCTTCCCCTGATTGACTTGAATTGTAATGAGAAAGAAAAAATTCTTAAATAAATGTACTGAAAGCTGGGAAAACAGGAAAAGCATTCTCCAATTCCCAATGTGAAATTAAAGGACTGCTCTCAGTAGAGCAAGGATTGATTTTCCCATCCTCAGTGTCAAGCTAATTTGTTTCTAATGTTAATGGGATTAACCTACACAAATTATCCATTGGCCAGTAAAGGCTTCTAAGAATACAGCATTTTACAACACTGCAGCATTTGTAGGTTTAACTTTCAGCTCAGTACAGGCTTATAAAACAGTGGTTAGTACAAACTATATTAAATATCTTTTGAGGATTTGGCATTTTTGTTTTTGAATTGGAACCTGGTGAACATTAAGTGATGCTGAGGAAATCTGGGCTGCATGGCACGAAAGTTTCCTTGCAAAGAACTATCACACAGTGAAACAACTTCCCAGAGGACAGGCTGTCATTCTTTTAAACTGGATGGATAACACATACAGTAGAATACTGGCTAATGGTGTTGCTTAACCTCTTTCCACATGGAGGACCATTTACAGCTTCACAAAAAAAACCCAAACAAACAAACCACCTAACAAACTTAAGTACTGCCTTGCACAGGGTTCTCACAATATTTTGTCATTTCCAACCAAATAAAAATCAGGCTAAATCTTGAATACTCACATTTTTACTCTTATTGCCCATTATTTTACTTGCTTACTTCTTTGTTTATATTCCAAGGATATTGTAGCTGTTTTTTCATTAATTCTTTCCAAGGCAGGTTTTTGATGTCTTATAAACCAACAGTCATCCATGGATTACAAGTTGTGAAATGCAGCCATACAGATAAATGAAAGCAACTTTCATGAAATACAGAGCTCCTAGTTTCCGTAATATATTTTACTAAGATTCAGGAAAAAATGCATTGAAAAATACACAGAGCCATCAAAAGACATTTACAGGATTTGACCTTACCCATGAGCTAAACCGACAATCTGAGTGCTTCATCAATGACGTTTAAAAATATATGTGTCTGTGTACTTCAAATGTTTTGCTTCTGTGCAAGAAAGGAACAATTTAAGAAAAGGAAACTAAGCCCTAGGGTAAAACTGCTTGAGGAAGAAGTTGTCTTTTTAATTGATATTTTCTATAGAGTACAACTAGAGTATTTAGCCACAGACATAACTAATTAGGACAATGAAGGAAAGTATATTTTTAAGACAAAATCAGCTGTATGTGTTACTTAACTGGATAAACACTTGGCAGGCAGAGCTGAAGAAGGGCCGTAGATGATGGACCCACACACACAATAGTGAACCAAATGTCCTTACAGATTAGAGACAACAGAGAACAGCAGAAAAGGTTTCACCATGGTCTGAAGAGCTCAACCGTTGGCTTATTCCTCTGCTTCGCCAATGACTCTCTAACAGAGCTAGAATGGGAAGAGCAAGAGAGAGGCTGCTCAGACAGGTAGAGCTGCACTGTGAGTGATGGATAAGCTGCGCCTTCGTGCTCCCATCTTGATCAGAAGAGCCATCGGAACCCTCTGCCATCTATTCTCTGAGCAGCAGGACACTAGATCAAGGCAAAGCCATTATTTTCCTGTCTTACTCAGGACTCATCCAAGAGTGAATAGCTGGCTTTTATTGAGCAGTAAGTTACTTCAGGAAGTCAAACTCCTTGTAGAGTTTTTACGTTAATATGCAACCTAACTGCTAACTTTTTAACAATAATGCTCTTAAAGCTTAGGTGAATTAGATTTTTCTTTTAAGCTGTTTTCTATTCCAATGTAGGATGGTGTATTCTACATGTCTTTACTGCCACCTTTTGGTCAAACTTTTTTCGTATTGCTTTGCTTTTATTATTTTTTTTTATTTCAAAGCAATACAAAAAGAGCAATGTAACAAAACCCAAAAAACCTGAAAGTATATCCAGAGCATGAGTATGTAAGATGATGCAAATATAAATTTTCAGCATCAACATTTTCAAAGCCTAAAACAAGAAGAAAAAAATGAAAAGGGTCAGACGAGAAAAAAACCAAACCAATTTTATCGTAAATTCGGTTACAGAAAGGTTCACTGCTGTTGATTCACAGCCCTCCTGAGGTACTGTGATTGAATACAAATTTATAAAGCTGTCTATGGATCTGCTGACTTCAGAGTGAGAGTTCACTTCCTTTCTCTCCACAGATCAATGCCTCCCACTAAATACTTTTTTCTTCTGATAGTTAGCTGCTAGTTCAGCATTATAAGAATTCACTTTTGTTCTATGTTAAAGCACAGCAGAATCCTATTTCATGATGCAGGTCCCTGAAAGGCACACTTAATGTTTTAATAAATTATTATTACCACTATATTAATGTAAAGTTTATACAGCAACAGCACTTAAAACGCAACTGGAGAAAGCTTCACTGTATACAGACATATAGTAAAGTGTTTACTGATCACCAAAGAAATCTTTCCAATGCAAATGAGAAATAAGTAACCTGAATGGGCTTCAGCACTGAGGAGCCTCAAAAATGTGCGGAGCTGGCAGTCAGCTCTCTCCCATTGCTTCCTGTAGTCTCCACAGAGGGACACAGGGAAAGGCCGATAGGAGGAATGGCTGTCACCATGCACCCTGTTATTTCCACTCAGTGAATGATTCTTAAGAGAGCAGCTCTGACTGGTATTAGTTAAAATAATTTTCAGGCTGTTCTGACACAGGCTGCATAGTGGCAGAGCATCAGAAACTACTAATCCCCAATAGTCTTTTCTCACAGCCACCACCCAAGTCACCCGCTGTCCTCAGGAGACGTGACACACACTCTGCTACCAAGTGAAGCTATTTTCCATTCTAATAAATCAGGAAAAAAGTACATGCAAGAGAGCTGAACATGATTTTAATTTGTACCCCCACAAAAAAAGAGTCATTTATAACTATCTATCACACGCTGAGACCAACCGGGATTGTTGAATCTGGGATGAGCAGACTAGAATGTGCCTGCTCATTTATTAAGGGTTTAACTCCCCATTCATTAAACAAAATGCTACACAGACAGGAAGCAGCTTCGCTACTTCCTGGCTGCCACAAAGTGCTCAAATGAATTGAAATTAATAAGAACACAAAACATCCTGGGCAGGGATACTGCTTCTCCATGAGGCTGGGTAAGATGAAGGAACATGTGGTAGACACGGGTGTCAGCATGTAAAAAGAGTATATACAAGTAATAGAGGCTTTTGTACTTTGGTGCTACATCCTTAATGAAGTCTCAGGCTTGCAGCGATGAAATTTTTCCAAAGTTGCCCAACAAACTGCCAAAAGCGTCCAAGAAGGAAGCCGTCGGGTCCTACCCCGGTATGCTTTCCTCCAGTCCACCTTGCCTCTCCCATCAGCCGTGCAGTGGCGCCTCTGCCAATGCTCCCTGGGGGATCCTGCCCACTGCAGGCACCACGTGCTGGCCCAGGGGACAAAAGGTCACCTGAGAAAACTGATATTCTGCAGTAGTTGGGAAGCTTTGCTGTGTCAGGACTTACATCACTGTGCTTCTCAGCTGGATAAACAAAGTGAGCATCGTGGAAGATATGGTACCAAAATCCCTCTCCAGCATTAATAACCACTTAAATAGCCTGGCAGTTGTCAAAAGTTCTGATGAGCAGAACACGCTGACTCAGCCCCTGGGATAACTTGGTGGACTTATCTGTATAGTGGGTTTATGAAGTAAACAGCTATTGTAGAAATAATCAATGAGGAAGAAATAAAATAAAATAACCTCAGTGAAAATATTAGTTTTCACCTTGCTGCCTCCTTCATGGAGCCTCTATTTGGAGGTTTAGGCCTCCATTATGTAGTATTTAATTACAGCGATTTCATTGCTTAATTCTATGTGTTTATTACTTCAGGAAGCCATTTTAAATAAGTGTCTAGTGCTATTTCACGTCACCCTGTTAGCATTTGGTTTTATTTTTGTTGGACATGACTTAATCCACCTCTGTAATTAAAACAGATTTAGTCCTGATATAAAAAAAAAATTAATTTAAATAATAATAAGCTAAACAACATTTTAATTCTCATTTGTTGATAGGAATGGTCGTTGTATTCACGCTCAGACTTAGACTCTTGTTACAATTTGACAGCAGTTAACAAGTTATTGGACATCAACCGACTGATGATAACTTCACATGTGCCTGTTCTTAGTGCACAGCAGGTGTGTGATATCACGGCTTACCATAAACCACAAACTACACAGGGAGCCAAAAATGCCAGCCTTATATCCCAGGTGCCCCTGTGGAGTGTTGGTGAGATGCTGTGCAGGTTCACCATGGAACTCACAGCAACATTCTTCACTATTGTCCAGCTGCAGAGGAAAGCAAGACTCAAGTCTGAGACTCCCCTTCGCTTTGGAGCTCTTGGTGTAAGAGCTTCTTAAAAAGGACCAGATGCACAGCCTGTTGAAGTCAGGAGAAAAACATCTGCCCTTCACCTCAAGGATCTTTTGATCAGGCTTTCACCCCTACAAAAAACATGTGCGATTTCAGTGTGAAATGGACTGGTGAAATAGTGACACAGTCGCTTTGTTCCATCAGAAGAAGGCTCTCTCAAGAAAAGGATCAAGTTCCATCACAGCCAGCCTCTGGGAAGTGGAGTTTTTAAATCACTTTAACAGAAAGCTCGGCTGTTGCAAGATGAAGAGCCTTAGGGTTGTATCAGGATGTGGGCATGTTCTGGCATTGCAGCTAATTTACTGGGGATGGAGAAGAAAAACAACTTGCCAGAGAACCCAAACTAGATAGACACAACACTGGATATTTGTTTGTTTTTTTTCACCCAGAGCTTTTTTCTTTTTTTCATGCAGCTCTTATTACAGTTGGACTTTGTGCATTTTTTTTCAAAATGAAGTCACCCACATCCTAGTTTCAGTTTCTCCCAGATAAGACAAAACAGATGAATTAGGACAATGGAAATGGCTTCTTCAGTTTACTTTTAATCTTAACCCAAAAAAAAAATATTCTACTGGAATACTGAAGTTTTACTCTTTGGGCCACAGAAGGGGGCCGAGAAGGGGGATTCGGGAAATGGGAGCAAAGAGTAGAAGCTGTTTTCCAGAAACAGAGTAATTCACAGTTTCGAAAGCATGTTCTTCTGCAGAGGGAAGGCTGGCCACATGTGCAGAAGGCAACAGCTGGGATGAGAAGAGAAAACATACAGGAAGTTCTTTTCACTGAGTCAAAATATAACTTTATGTGTTTCAGACGGCAAGACAGACAGACTCTGGGGAGGAGGAGGAGTGCCTCGTTTGAACCCTGCAGTGGCAGCAAGGGCCACTAAAATGTTCAGGACTTGTGAATGAAAATAAAGGTGGGTAGCGTGACATTAAGGGGAGGTGCTATTTCACGGGAGAGTTTTGCCACTTGCCCATGCCATCAAATCTTGAAAGCCTTTTCAGCAGAAAAAAGGGATTAGTAGCATATGGATTAACATTCCTCCTGTGGATTACACTGTAATGTGCTGCCATTTAAGGGTAAAAGTAAAACTAAGCATATTTTTATGCAAAATTTAAAGGACCACAGCAAGTTCTTTCAGTATGGAATCTTTCAGTATCTTGCACATAAATGAAATTGTTCCATAATTTACTGAAGAATTCCCACAGAGGTTACTCTGCGGGACGAAGCCACGTTCTATTGTGATGTTAAAAAAGGAACAGTTCCAGCAAAAGTGACATAATACTTGACACCAAGTGTCAAGCAGATGTGAAGCTGAATCAAGTCCACAATAGTAGAATTAGGCATCCCTACCAACCGTTTTCAAATTGCTGATTTAATTTTAAATATAAGCTAACTTCTCTCTCTGCTCCAACGCAGTCCCATTTATTCTAAATCACATGCACTACTCTGTACCAAAAGCTTCAGGGTTTCCTTTAATACTTCTGACTCTACAATATAAATACATTGTAGAGCAGGAAGAAAGACTTGTATGAGCAGACAGTATTGCCTTTTCTCTTATATAATTTCTATCCTTTTTCTTCATTATAATTGTATGTATATATATTTAGTGCTGCTACAGTATTAGACTCATTTATGACAATCCTTGCAACATCTGAATGTTCTGTGTAAACCAGCATTTGAAACTATTGTATTACCAGGAGTATTTACTTTATTACCATTTTACTTTGCTCTGCTGATCTCTTAAATGTGTTGCACCTCTCATCCTTTCAAAGGCATTATAAAAAAGACTGGCCTGTCACTTTTTCTAGAATTACGAATAGCTGTGTATGTTTTATACAAAGTAACTGTGCAAAAACATACAAATGCAGCGTTTGGGGACTTTTTTCTTCAGCCCCAAAGCAGTAATAGTAGGGCAGAGCTCAGTACACATAAAAGCAAAATTGGAAAAAAAAAAAATCTATAATTTATTTTTATGACTTTGCCAGCACCTTTACTGATATGTAATCAATACATTCAACTATTTTTAGGTAACATAGAAACACATGTTCTGAGTTATTTTTAAACAAGATAGTCAGTAAGTGAAGAAGATAAAGATTTCCAATTTCTGTCACCATAAAATAGTCCTTGTGAGTCGAAAAAGTTAAGTAACGCTCTAGACTATAAAACACAAAGAGTACTAAATTACGGCTGCTGAAAGTACTTTGTTCTAACTTTCCCTTCTAAGATATGTTTTGGGAGTGTATATTAAGGTGGGTTGTTGGGATTTCTGTTATGCTGAAAGCTCTAAATTTACAAGAGATGGCAGTCAGTAGAACTAGAACTGGGAACCATTTAGTCATGAGACAAAAGCAGTATCTTCTTACAGACAAAGATAAGAGGTTTATGTTTTACCAAAACAGTTTATTAAAGAATATTCATTAAATACTTCTATAGCAATCATTTAGGGAAGTTCCTCAAAGATGCTAAGGCATCTTTAAGCATATTAGCCTACTTAGGTTTCTTAGGTGTGCAAACCACAACATCTAAAAGTTAGATAGATGCCCTGGAGAATGGAATTCACAAAGCTCCAGACAGTTGTTTTAGTCAATAAGAAGAAAGGGCTTGTAAACATCAGGGACCTCTTAAATGAGAGAAAAGGATGAATAACAGCACTCAGCCCCTTGTAGATCACTTAATAACATTCAGGAGTATAGATCCTGTCTTTCAAGTCTCTATTTTTTTCATGAACTGTTGATTAAGGAAGTCAGGGCACTGTTGTCAGCTGATGCAGATTAGGAAGGAAAACAGAAAAAAAAAGAAAAAAAAAAAAAAAAAAAAAAAAAAAAAAAAAAACAACCAAACAAAACACCAAACCCACACAAGTTGTAGTTTATGCCAAATCCAGGACTGTTACAGATCCCTATTGACAACCAGGGAACTATAATAATAAATCATTTTAAGAAAAGTTCATTTCCTTAGCTTTGCTGCTCTTTATGAATGCTCAGAATGAGTTTCTCTACACTGCTTCATGTTCTGATATTTTTTCTGAAAATGGACAGGAGACAAGACATATGCAATTATTCCACTATCTAAATAGTTTAAAGACCTTCTAGCTTGACTCATGTCTTTGTGATGGCATTGCCAAGGTTTCATTTGGTAGCCTGCAATGATTAAATACATGTCAATGTCTGTCTTTGTTTTCACTGCACTCTCCCTGCCTCCATTTTCACTGAGATCTCAAGTAGAATTGGCCGAGGCAGAATTATCAGGGGGCCACAAATGGTAAGTCACTTTAGGTCAGCAGCTCCAGTAAAACAAGTGTGCTGAAGAGTATAGCAAAATAGCACAAAACCGGACTTCTACTCCAGACTTCAAGTAAGGGAAATAACCAGAAAAAAAAAAAAAATACTTGAAAGGAGATATCTTAGCACACTTCCTATGATATGGATTCAAAGTTCTCATCAAACTCTTGTGCCCATCGTTCAACCTCCATGTTCAAGCTACTGGACTCTTGAGTCCAGTTCCTGAAACCATCCATAGTCATTAGGGTCACATATTGCTGTGGAGTTTGATTTCAGCCGTTTCACAATCAAGGAGCCTTCTCAATCACAGCCAATCAGCAATATTTTTCTTACGTTTAAATGGAATTTCCTGTATTTCAATTTGTGCCCGTTGCCTGTTGTCCTGTCACTGAGAAAAGTCTGGCTCTTCTTTACTCCCTCTGTCAGTTATTTATACACATAGATAAGGTGTCCCCATACCCTCACTTCTCCAAGCTAAGTAGTCCATCTTCTCCGATGTCAGATGCTCCAATCCTTTAACCATCTTTATCACTCTTCACTGGACTCATTCAAGTATGTCCATGTCTCACTCCTACTGGGGAGCCCAGAACTCTACACAGCACTCTAGATGTGGAGTGCTGAGTAGAGGATGGTAACCTCCCTCAAGCTGCTGGCAACGCTCTGCTTACTGTAGCCCAGCAGATTGTTGGCCTTCTTTGTTACGAGGGTGCTCATGTTCATTTGGTGTCCACCAGGACTCCAAGGCCTTTTCTGCCACGCTTCTTTCCAGCTGATTGGCCATCAGCCCATACTGGTGTATGGCTTTATTTCTTCCCAGGTGCTTCATGAAGTTCCTGTTGACCCATTTCTCCAGCCTGCTGAAATGACTGTGAATAGTAGCACAGCCATCCGCTGTATCAACCACTCACCCCAGTTTTTGTGTCTCCTGCAAAGCTAATTTCTGACTGGGTGGCTGTTAGATGGAGCTTACAGCTTTTCTCTGGAGCCTGCAGCATGCTGGAGCCTGCTGCTCTTGCTCTTGCTCTGCCTGAGCTCCCTGTCTCCATTCCAGTCTTGCCTCCTTTCCTGCTCCAGTTCTTCCTTGAGTCCTTGCTCTATTCCTAGAGTAGACCACTGTCCCAGGCAGCAGCAGAAAGGCTGAACAAAGATCTCAGCTCTTGGATTATTTCTCACAATTACCTTCAGCCTACTTACTGTTGTCTGTAGTGTGCAGTTAGTCACACAGTATAACTAGTGCTTCTGGATGACAGGGACATTTTAGTTTTGACCACAGACAGTATTTTTGAACAGTCAGAATCTTAAGCTAGAATTCCAGTACATAGTCTTGGACAAAAGACCTTTTTCTTTCCAAATAATAAACCTGTCGCGATTTAAAAATACTCTTGCTCTAAGAACTTATAATTGGTATAAAATATCAATATTGGCACTGAAATTGTTGAAAAATAATTCCAATCTAGCAAAACATCCAACTTAACAAGCTCTAATTAGCACAATTATTTCCGTATTGAAGACGTATGTGTAATTGTGTTGTCAGTCTTCGTGAGCAACAATTCCCTCACCAGTCAACTATAATAAATACATTAATGTAGTAATTCCACCTAAAAATAATTGCCTGGAATCTGATGGCAGACAACCTTGAAGCATTTATTGCTTTATTTAAATGAATTATGGTATTATTTAAATTGTTAATAATGATTAAATTAAGTAATTCCAAATGTATTGACCGGTTCTGTTCCATGTCTATTTAGATCGTATCAAATTTATAACAAGTCTGATCAACTTCAGGCTTTTTTAAGTACCTCAGTCTCCTTAACATTTTAAGAATTTCGCACATCTGCTCACTTCTCAAAGACGTTTTGGTAACCAACAAATGACTTTTAAGTTCTGACAAAACTAATTCCTTGCTTTCCTTCAAATCTCTCTCTCAAATTAGGAAGCTGTCGTTACTACAGTGGCATCCAGCAGCTGGAGCTGCTGCCATCACACCGGAGAGTCAACACCACAGCCCGACGTCCTGACCATCACCGTCTCTTTACGTTCCTAAAACGGCGTTCAGCTCCTCCCTATGAGCTTGCATCACCCCTCTCCTGTCGCGTTGAATGTGAAATGAACACTGTAGCCAGCAAAGGAAGTGTCAGAATTTGAGGTTTGTGTTTGCACAGCATCTAACACTACAAACTGCACTTTGCAGGCACTATGGTCATCAGCAAAAAACGGATGACATAAATGCAAGGTACAGAGTCAAAAAATTCCTTCCAAGTGGTAAGAATTTTAAAATACGGTATTGGAAGCAGAAATGCTTTCTGAGAAAATCCTGAGGTAGAAGGCATGGGAAAGGACACGGTGGTGGCAGGGATCCTGTAACATTTTGATAATTGTGTAGTCTCACCACATGCCTTCCTAAGTCCTCAGTGGAAAATGTAATGACATTAGAATGCCATCCCTAAACCACAAAATCTGGCAAAGAGCCATATCTACAGACAATAAAGCCACTAAATGCTTTTCACAAGGCATCTTAATTTCAAATGAATCTTGTAGAAATATTGTAAAAAGATACCTTTTTTTTACCAAGTAGAGGTAATGAATACCCATATTCACCACGGCAGAAAATATACCACCATTATTTGCTATTACATAATCAGACTTAAACAAAATGGTTTCCTGTATTAAAAAAAATAAAAAAGCAGAGGCAGAAATGTAAAAGAACTCTTGAACTGGGGTGGGTCAAATGCCTACCTGCATGCCCCCAATACTCTGTCTTTGCTCAGTAACCCCCTGTGAGGCCATTCCTTCCCCTGCATCCTTTACATTTTACAGTCTTGAAGTTCTGCAGCTTTTTTGTTAATCTGTACATAAATTACTGTTATTTTTATTATCACTGGTTTTGTTATTAGAAGTATTTTAAGGCAGTCAGCTCTATACTCCGGTGATGTGTGCAGTAAAATCATGAAATTATCAAAACACTACAGTCAGAGAAGTATCATAACTGCTTCAAGGGATAACAGTACAATTTTAGATGTTATATATGTAAAAGCGACAAACACAAAGGCAAGCATTGCTTAAGAGTATGTGATTATACACAAAAAGTATCACTTTGTTCTTGAATATGAAACAAATTCTTCTCTGTTGCTTCCAAGAAACACCATGCATTATCAGAAAGGAGTTCTGTGAAAGGTGTTAGGTCGACAAACTAGGAGTACAAGTGGTTTCTGTACTCTGCTATAAATTATATACTTGAAGTTCAGAACGTAATTTCTTTTACAAGGAATAAGAAAATAAAATGCCACCGTTCTCCTCTGCTTTGAGTTGTTTTTCAACTCATTTAATTGAACTTTAACTGAAACAGTCAGGTGGTTTTTATTTGTACTTTCAACAGTGTCTAAAAGTATCACTGTTAAAAAATTATTTGGGTGTCGTGTCATTTGGGTGTCATTCAAGAGAAGTAGAACATAATTTTGTTTCCTACACGTCTTGGACTGGATTGAAGAGCCCTCTCAAACAATCTTGAGCCTCTGGGTTTTTTCACTGTATTTGTTTTCCTCAGCTTCCTGTGACTTGGCACTAGCGACTTAAATCCTCCAGAGGAATTCAAGTATTTCAAGTAGTTTGAGAGCCACTTCTTTGAATCAGAATTTGTGTGATAAATCCAGGCCAAGAGAACACCAATTTGTTTGGCTTTAGCAATGTTACTCGCTATGAACAGCTGGTCCTTCACTTCATGTTCATTCAGCAGGGGATACAGCAGTTGTCTGCTTATCTGATCTCTTTCTATCGTATTCCCTTGGATAAAGGAGCTTATTAAATGACAGCGAACCAAATATGTTGTCTGAGGTCCCTGTTCTCAGATGGTCTTAGCCCAGAAGGAACAAGCATTCCCTGCCAGCTGCATCTCCAGCTCCCGCTCACGATACTAACAGAGAGCACTTACCGCTTCCATTCCCAACTCAGCTCCGTCCTATTCATCAGCAAACGTTGCAGTTTCTTATGCAAAATCAGGTTAGATTTGATTGTATTTCAAAATGAATTTTCAAGTTATTCCATAATTTCCCAAGTTTATATATGGTTTTTTGCAGTGTGTACTTTTCAATGTTCATTTCACAGGTTGCTGGGTTTTGGGATTTTGAGCAAGAGTCTTCATGTTGGCATCTCACACATCTTCAAGGCCAAAAATGTTAACGCAGTTAAATTTTGTATCCTCTGTCTCACCCAAAGCAAGACCCCTGCCAACACCAGATCAAGTCCCAGGCTGCATTAGGAAGAATATTGCCAGCGGGTCGAGGCAAGTGGTCCTTCCCCTTTTCTCAGCCCCTCTGTGTTGTGTTCAGTTCTGGACTCCCCAGTACAAGCAACACACAGATGTAGTGAAGTTACTTCTGAGCAGGCCACCACAAAGATGATTAAGGGACCTGAGCATTTCTGCTGCAAGGAGAGGCTGGCAGAGCTGGGACTATTCATCCTGGAGACAAGAAGGTTCAGGAAGGCTCTTAACAACACATATAAATTCCCAAGGCAGGAGGGGAGTAGAGAAGATGGAGGCAGACTTTTCTCAGTGGAACCCAAAGAAAGGACAAGAAGCAATGGGCACAAATGGAAATCAAGAAATTCCATTTAAACACAGGAAATTCCATTTAAAATAAGAAAGGAAAAAGAAAAAAGAAAAGAAAAAAAAAAAACAGAAAAAAAAACAACCCCAGAAAAAAAAAAAAAAAAAAAGTTTATCGTGACAGTGATCAAATACTGGAATAAGTTGCCCAGAAAGTATGTGGAGTCTCAGTCCTTGGAGATATTCAAAACCCAACAGGACAGTGCCCTGAGCGACCTGCTCTGTTCACACTGCTTCGGGCCAGGGGAGTGGAGTGGGTGGACTAGGTGATCTCCAGAGTTCCCTTCCAACCTCAACAATTCAGTGATTCTGTGAAGTCAGCCATCACTTTGTACAGTAAAATTTTGAAATTTTCCATGATTTCATAATCCCTCTGGTTTTCACTGTCTCCACAGTGGAGAATTTCTTCCTAATATCCAATACGAACCTTTGAGCTGCAATTTGTGATCCCTGACTCTTCTTACACTCCCCGGCGCTACTAACAAGAGTTGGGCTTCCTCACCTTTGCACCTCCCCTTCGAGTGTTGCAGGGTTGCTACTACATCACCCCTTAGTCTGCTCTTCACCAGATTAAACAAGCTCGGTTCCTCCATGTCTCGTAGGGAGCATGTGCCGTAAACCCTTCACAGCCTTGGCAACCCTCTGCTGGATGCCCTCCGGTGCCATTCTGGAAACCCAGCCCCTGTTTCAAGGTTTCAACCCAGCTGACCCAAGCCCATTTGCATTGGTTTAAATGAGTGGGAATGGTTTCCACCCTTCCACATCGCTGCGTCCTATGCAGCATCGTTTCTGAGTCACCCAGGGGCATGCTAGAGTCATCTTGCTGACAGTCATAGTTCCACTTACCTTGCTCAGCAAGTTCAGAGTGAGACTGAGCGTTATTACGACTATACGTAGGCCTGTGTGTTATGGGAAGGCTGCACCACTTCTCCAACCATTTGGCAAGCTGCTCTCAAGCTCCTGGTCTGAAGAGCAGTTGCAGAAGCAGGCGAATTTCCCTGACCACAGACTTCTCCCTGTACAAACTGGGGTGAAAATGTTCTCAAGACTAAGGCAATGCCTAGGAAATCTTGCCAATGATGCAATAATCGTTTTCCCCCAGAAAATGCAATCTACCGTTCCTCATGTCCTTTGTCAATATCACACGTAGACTCTGTCCAGAATGAAGATGGACTAAAACACAGATGGGCTAAGACAGAGTCACCAGAGTGGTTTTCATCTCCGGAAAATATCCTGTCACACTTCAGCAGCCACAGAAGTCTTACTCTCTCTCACCCGATTTCCGCAGCAGTTGAAGAGTACTGACACTCTCCTAAGTCTTTGGAGGGAGCCAAATGTGGACAGCTTCAAACTCCTGTCAGTGAGATCCCCGCTCTGCACATGCCAAATTACCTCACCAAGTCCTGATTCCTGGGGTGTTTCCTACCTGAAGTCTCATGCTTCTTGCATATCACTTTGCATAAATGTCAGTTCCAAGCTGCCAGCTGTGACCGTCTGCAGGAGGACAGCCACGCAGTTTGCTTTCCGGTAACCACCCCAATACCAGTGGTACCTCGAATGACCTGGGAGTCACGCCGGAGGGTAACCACGCAAGGAAAGCTTTCCCCAGCATTTGAATCTCCTTCCACTTTGTCAGCAACCGCGTAAAATGAGCTTTCCATTCATGTTCGCAGGCAGACACCCCCGGATGCAGAGACTGGAGGAGGGATTGCTTGTTCAGAGGTAGCTGGGAGCGTCTGTGCAGAGCAGATTCCAAGGTACTTATTTAGTAGCCAGGTTCACTTTGGCTGGCTTTTCGCCTTATCTTCTGAGAATGCTCATGCAGGGGCTTAGCTCTGGTGTGTTTTATGACAAGGCTAAGGATATCTTAAGGATATTCTGTCCTTAAGATAGGATATCCAGATCCTGAAATCTCTCAGCATCTTGAGCTACCTTTTGGTCCATGAATGTAGTCCCCGTAATGCTAACTTACACCAGGACTTCTGAGGGAGAGCTTTACCATGAGGTTCACCTGGAATAAGGCGATGTGTGTATAAGACGATGCTTTTAGCCCTTTGGACCAGAAATTCTCATTTATCCCGTGTGTGAGAGCGGCTGCAGGCAGCCTCCTCCCCCGCGCTCCCACCGCCAGGCGTCCTCCTGCCGATGGACTCGGAACGGAGGGGAAAAACCCAAACGGACGGTGCGAAAAAGGAGTGGAAAAGAAAACTAAATGGCACTTTCACAAAGTGAGCGCATACAAAAGTGAACATCCCTTGCAAAAAAGTAACTAATGGAAAGCAAACAGAAAATAGCCTTCCTGCAGAGCGCAGACCAACATTTTAATGAAGGCAACTGTAAAGAAAAATTAGAAGCTAAGGTTTTGTTTAAACACGGGAGAATCATTTATTCTGGCTTTCGTCCCTTCTCAGGCAATCTCTTTTCTGCCAGATGAAGTATTCAGCTGGAGACTTCGTCCACACCTATTGACAGGGAGAAAAAAATATGTGCCCAAGATACAATGGAGATGGGACTTGGCATCATTTCTGTGAAGACATCCTGGGGAAAACGCAACAAGCTCTGCGTGAAGAAACGGGGACGTTTCTGAGAGAGAATGGCCATGTTTTCTGCCGTGTCAGTAAGCCACTAAATGTCGAAATATCCACTAAAATAGAGCTTTCAGGAGATAATGATAGCTCACGCTACTGAGTGACTAAACTTGCAGGAGACAACCGCCTTTTCAGAATCACCAGCACAGAAAAAAAAACAAAAACAAAAACCAAACCGGTGTAAGGTCATGGTATTGGGAAAAAAAAATATATATATGTAATTTCTGAAGTGAGGAGTGCTCCCTTAGAATCAGGATTTAATGCAGCGTTTTGTGAAGCTGGGGGAGCGACAGGTTCGGAGGAAAGGGCAGGGAAGGGAGACCGGAGCGAAGGGGGGGGTGGTTTCCCGGGCAGGGCTCCGGGGGCAGCGGGGGG